>NQII01005453.1:34801-119399 GCA_002778355.1 Clitarchus hookeri | reverse complement strand
CCACCGGCGTCTCTCTCTGGCTGGACCGCCGCCTCGCGCACTCCCGGCCGGGACCCGAGCACGCTCCGCCCGCCACCGACGGCCTCTTCTACCTCGGTGAGCCGCAGATAACAACCGACTCTAGTCCGTTCATCGTTACCTACCACTTTTTCCGAAGTTCTGCTGAAGTTCTACTTTCATGATATCCCACCGCCTCGTGCAAATAAAGCTCGACCGAGTTAGGCTGGACTCACAACCATCCGTGGCACCCGCCAGTCGCCCCTCCGTCAGTCAGTCGGTCATCCGTCTGTTTTCTTTCATTGGTTGAAAGAGACTCACAACAATCCGTCGTCCGTCAATCCTTCCGTACGGCACAATTTCATTATGACAACTTAACATCGTGATCTTTCTTTAGTTGGAGGTATATTCTGGTTTTAAATTCATTTTCAAGAAAAAAAATTTGGGGAAATTAATTTTTTTCGTTATAAGGATTGATACTTAATTATTGTTTGCATTTTAAATTCCTGAATTTACCACCAAAGATAAATAAACACATATTCACCGCTTTGCATTTTATTTCCAAGTGCGTATTCGCGTCTACGTAAAGTTGTTAGAAGGCCGCCCGTCCGTCGAAAGTTAAAGTTTGAGAAATATTTGACGGATTGATGGAAAGAAAATAATTTGCCTTGCGATTGATTGAAGATCACGTGACCGCCGGATGGACGGGCGACTGACGGATGTGACGGATGGTTGTGAGTCCACCTTTAAGGTTACATCTACTACAGGTTGGGAAGATCAATGCTAAAAGTTTGGCGACTCAAACTTTTCGCCGCTAGGTAAGCGATAGTGTTGGCAAGGTACTACATTTTATCTATTTTCTACGTTAAAAAACAGTATAATTGCAATAATTATAAATCAAATATAAAATAACTTCGTAACGAAGTAAAATCTTTCTCTTTTATAGTTCACGTCGCTTCAAATTTTAATGAAAAGTAACATTTTGCAACACTGCGCATCTAGCGGCGGAAATTTTCCTTATGCCAAACTCTTCCACAAGAAATTTCGTTTCGTCACTAACCTGAGTAGAATAAACCTTAACCTCGGTAAGCCACGAACAATTTCCAACTACAGGTTGTCGACTGTTATTTCAGAACTTCTGAAATACACCCTTGGAAATTGTCACTCCCCCTACCGGTAGATTGCTCACAGTTAATTTGAACTTTTGAAAGCCCTGCTGAAGATCTACTTTTATCCTCATTTCGTATCCTTCTGCGATATGTAAATTTACGTAATATTGGGCCTAGTGGCTTTATTCATGCGTGTAAACGAGATCTTGTTAGTAACATAAATGTATGTATTACTCAAGTGCCCATTCGTACTCTAAGGTCAATAAAGCATTCCCTATAAATTCAAACATTTCACTCACAATACGAAATCAAGACTTTGGACTATCATACTTGTTTTGTTGCCAAGTTAACTGGGATCCTCATTGCCAATGCATACGTAGTATATATGCAGTAAATGTACAGTGACTTTTTTCTTCGAAGGTTGATTTCAAAAGTGCTTATTTTATTGTGAACAGTCTATACGTTTATTTTAACAAACACACTATCTAGCATGCGCCCAGTAAAGTTGGTAACGACGAAAGCAAAGTAATTCCATGTTTTAACCCTGAATTAAAAGTATTAGGTAAGCATTAAGTAAAATTACTTATTTTGCTCTCAGTATTCTTTAATTAGTCCAAGTGAATGAAAGAGCATATTTGTAACGTTTTATTTATTTATAATAAAATTTCTAACTATGTCACAGTTTCACTTTACTGACGCATAAATAAATTGACCAGGCCATGACAATGTTAGTTTTACTTGAATACGCAATGCGCATACAATTATGTTAATCAGGGCTTTCAAAAGTACTCAGTTTTTCCGTGAATAGCCTATAAGATTATCAATGAACTGGAAGGTGACATAATCACACTAAATATGACAACAGAGGATGGAAACAGAATTGTGATTTGGATGATGGAGGTGGCAGTAGCCATGGTGTGGCATTATTAGGGGTTGATCTGAGAACCCCAGTTTTGAAAAAAAACTTTCCGAGTAGGACTGGAATAATTAGAGAACGGACCTCCCTTGAAGAAGGATGAAATTTGAGGTTATGAGGAACGGGACTGCTCGTTTATGGACTGTGTTTCCCGTGGAATCCATGAGGCCTTATAGAATCTGCAGGATCTAGTATGGTTAGAGAAGCGAAGTTGTGCTACCAGTATGTCCCCTTGGGATTGGTTCTAGGAGTTGATGGAAGGGAGGTGAGACCCAGCTTCGGCCAGGAAATAGCACAGCCTGCTGCTGACCGGCGAGGTACAGGAAACACAGGTGAAAATATCCAAAAAATTTGTCCCAAAGCCGAATTTTGGCATGCTTGTAGAATCGAACATGTGCAATAACTAAGTTTTCCTGTTTCACGATGAAATGAGAAGAGAAAAAGTGCTTGGCTGGACCCTAACCTTGCTGAGAGCCACAAGGCTCTGCTGACTAATGCGGGGTTGACGATGAGCAGTGACTCGGGTTGTAGGGACTCACCGACATACTACACGCGAGTTTAACTAGCCACTTACCGACAACACTAATACGTGTTCTACAAACATCGCGACACTACAACACGCCAGTCGGGAGACTGGTGGGCAGTTTCACTTCCTCGCCTATACAAGTAAATTCATTAAGATAGCAACAGTGGTTAACAGCTATAAATACGGACCCGGAGCCAAGGTAAAACATTAACACGGCAGCCCGTAGCCGGCTCAATGATTTTAGCCAAGTCTGTCAGGCTGCAAACTAGATTTTCAAACCCGCTCAACGAGTTATGGGAACCACGGTTCCTGGTCTCGTGACAGCACGGCCTTCCGGGGGCACATGAGAGATCGGCGGTTACGATTCGCGAAAATAATACATGTCTAGTTGTACTTCAAAACACTTCGTTTCAAATAGACATTCGTGTTGGATAGTTTTAAATCGCTGTGTATCTTATATGTCTGCCTGCGAATCATGGACCATAACTATCAGNATTTGTCCCAAAGCCGAATTTTGGCACGCTTTTAGAATCGAACATGCGCAATAACTAAGTGTTCCTGTTTCACGATGAAATGAGAGGAGAAAAAGTGCTTGGCCGGACCCTAACCTCACTGAGAGCCACAAGGCCCTGCTGACTAATGCGGGGTTGACTATGAGCAGCGACTCGGGTTGTAGGGACTCACCGACATACTACACGCGAGTTTAACTAGCCACTTACCGACAACACTAATACGTGTTCTACAAACATCGCGACACTACAACACGCCAGTCGGGAGACTGGTGGGCAGCTTCACTCCCTCGCCTATACAACAAGTAAATTCATTAAGATAGCAACAGTGGTTAACAGCTATAAATACGGGCCCGGAGCCAAGGTAAAACATTAACACGGCAGCCCGTAGCCGGCTCAATGATTTTAGCAAAGTCTGTCAGGCTGCAAACTAGATTTTCAAACCCGCTCAACGAGTTATGGGAACCTCGGTTCCTGGTCTCGTGACAGCACGGCCTTCCGGGGGCACATGAGAGATCGGTGGTTACTGTTCGCGAAAATAATACATGTCTAGTTGTACTTCGAAACACTTCGTTTCAAATATACATTCGTGTTGGATAGTTTTAAATCGCTGTGTATCTTATATGTCTGCCTGCGAATCATGGACCATAACTATCAGGGTAACGTAGCTCTGGTTGGCCCAGTCAGGTAAGGAAAATGTCTCCTCACGAAGACCCGCTGCAATCACTCAAAGGATATATACATATGTGCACGCAGAATATTGATGTATAGCGTGCGTGTAAATATTGTTGCAAAAAACAGGCATCCCTAACAATAACGAATCGAAACTTAATCACTCCAGTTCATGTTCTTCACGTCGAAACTTGCAAGAGAAGCATATGTGCTAGAGTCATGCAAAACTGCCCATCACTTGCAAAATTATCACTGTAGAGCCTCCGTAAATAGCGCAAAATTATATAGAAACTTCATTATACATTACCATAGTAATACACATACGGATATATAATGCCAAAGATACATTTTGAAGCAGTAAATTGGGAGAACTGTTTTTGAAATTTTGTTTGCCGGAATATGTTTGCGATTCGCGGCGAAAAAAAAAGAAAACCTCCTATTTGAAAACAATACAGACAACTGGTTTTGCTTATTATGTCCGTTTCGAAACTGTTTAACTATGTCGTGGCCTGCATTTTTCGTTGGGTCACTGGAACAGCCCATGCTCCGAAGCACATAATGTATCTGCCGCTGGGTGGCGAGTAGTCCGAGATGGGCAGCACTCTCAACACAACACTTATTTCGCTACACTCGCACAATGCAATCAAACGTGTACTTATCAGTAGCACCGTTAATCATATTCTGTTCACTGTTCCAGTACACGTGGAGGGTGTTTGTTGCTTTCTTCGTGTTGGATTGACACATGCCACTATGTAATCAAGTGTAGTTTGTTTGCTATCACCATGTGTAAAATGCATTTAGGTTATTTGTACAAACATTCTGAAGTCCGAAGTTCACGTCACAAGAACATGACGTATGGCATCGATACTATCTACTGTGCAACTACGCTGTCTGGCAAGCCACGGCACTTACGCCAACCACCTTGCATTTCTGCTGGGCACATCGCATTTTTCTATATGATGTCAGTCAATACATCAAACCAGAATTATTTTCCCCTGCGAAAACTAAATACTCAAACTCCAAAAAAAGACAGAAATTATTTCCTCGGTAATACATGAGCATTTGTTGGCGATACAAAATAACTACTTTTGCATAATTTGAATGTCAAGCTGAGTGGAAGTGTGGTAGCATATCTGCGATAATGCTGAGGTGTAAATCTCAATCACAAAGCCGTTCATCCCGGATGTAATGGCGTATGACTTACCTGCTAGTCTAAATACTGACACCAAAGTGCTGCCATGCCACTGCTGTTGAATGAACAAACCATCTTTTAATTGAAAATGTATCTCAATCGTTGTTCGATACATGATTAATCACTTATTACTGGTGACAATTTACCGTGGAGAAATCCTGTAAAAACTTGTAGCATTTCATCCTTGACGCTATCACCAAGTTCATAACATGCTCCATCAAAGAGTAAATGACGTAAAGCTATTTGCATTAAGAAATGAGTTCCCATAGGCATTTCCTGTGAGCATAGGTGTAACAAATGCTGTTGCAAATACCTGTAACATCAGTTATAGACTGTTCACGGTAAACTGAGCACTTTTGAAAGCTCTGCTGAAGATCTACTTGTATACACATTGCGTGTTCAAAATTAAAATTGCTTTCTCTCCATCGTTACCAGCTTTACTGGACGCATGCCAAGCACGGTGTCCGTTTAAATAAATGCAGTTACAGAGAGTAACATTTTTCAGAGGATGATTTCAAAAGTGCTCAATTAACCGTGAACCGCATATACTGCAAACCACTGTCTGTAATTGTGTCACGCTGATCCCTTGAGGTAGGTTACACGTTCACTAAACAAGCCACTTAGTTTGCCTACCTCCAAGGTATTGGATTGTGCCGTAGTACAAATAACACAAAGACGATGTCACTTTCCAGCTGTGTAATTTCAGAATATTTTACTAATTAGCAGCACCTTAGGATTAAACATTTGCATTAAACATTTACAAAACATATGGCATGTAAAATTCTAAATGCCAAAGCCTCACAATTCAAAAAATATATAAATTAAAATACTCATACAAACAGTTTAAATTTCTCTCTCAAAAGAACTTGCGTAGCTCAAAATTACAATAAATAATTAACTAACAAACAAGCCAAGTAGTTTAAAAACGTTTTAAAAAATATCATAAAGTAACTCTGTTGACTAGAAATACTTCAAACTCTCATACAAAATATTTAATTGCAGCGCAATTGCTTATTCACTAGTATTACGTTACTTCAAAATATGTAATAAACATTTATTTGAAAAAACGAGCTTAGTAATATTTAAAAGGTTCAAAATACAACTAGTTACATTGATGACTAGATCAATTCAAGGTATTTAGTGCTGCAATTTTACTAAAGGAGGGCATCGTTTCTGGCCCAGTAAAGACTCCTTTAACGTGAAAATTCAAGTTAAAATCTGAAATACAATATTACGTTAAAACAGTGAATCGGTGGAGGCAGTCCGTAAACCCTAACCATAGCTCCATCGAATAAAATAATCGACGACGACAATTACAACACTTCAACTGACTACGCCCAACGCGTAAGTCATATCAGCACAGTAACGACAATTAAACTTTGAGTAAATAATCGGGCAGCAGACAAAAAAATGTACACAACNTGAGTAAATAATCGGGCAGCAGACAAAAAAATGTACACAACACGTAAAAGCAACTGGGACTACACAGAGAAGCGAGAAGTTAGTAAGGCTGAAACTACAATTTAGGCAGGCGTCCAAAACCAGAATTCAGAAAAAGTCTACCTCACTGCAAAGCCCAAGACACACAATACAACGCCACGCAATTATTTAAAAAAACCTTTAACTGACTTACAAATGAAAACTGCCATCACGACTCACCGTTTTACANAACGCCACGCAATTATTTAAAAAAACCTTTAACTGACTTACAAATGAAAACTGCCATCACGACTCACCGTTTTACAAGCTCCAGCATAATCAACCGCTCACGCAACTACATTATTTAAAACATAGCACCCTCGTCCAAGGACGGGTAAACTGTCAATTTTAGCTCATATTACAATTTAAATTAGCTCTAGCAGGCGTCAACCCGACGATCTTCTTCACAGGCGTAGAACGAGGCGTGGGAAGAATGCCTGCACAACTTATATAAACTAGCCCCTGAATTTAAAAAGCTGACGTAAGGAGGGGTAATCAAGGGAGGGAAATGAGGGAAGAAAACAGGAGGGGAGCCGAGTCGGCCAAAGAGCAGAGCGCCTTACAGAGGGGCGAATCCAAACGCGACGGCGCGACCGTCGCAACACCCACCCCTAAACCAGTGCTCAGTGACCGTCTCTGAACATCTTGACTCAGCGGACAAAAACACTAAAGAAGAAAAGTACATAGTCATGTAGAAGAGAATGAAGACTGGTAGAATAGTACAATAGTTGTAACGGAGGAGAGAGTTCCTTCATACACATTGAAAATGACATTTAACAGTTTCGACGATTACAAACAAACGGAGTGATCAGCTCCATCTTGAGGTTTCGATGACCAAATGTTGAAGTTGTCCCCGAGGACGGTAGGCAGCTAATTGGAATCCACTCAGCGCCATCAGAGCGGTCTCTTCTCGAACATCTGGTACACGTGCC
This sequence comes from Clitarchus hookeri, assembly GCA_002778355.1. NCBI lineage: Eukaryota > Metazoa > Arthropoda > Insecta > Phasmatodea > Phasmatidae > Clitarchus > Clitarchus hookeri. The sequence continues at coordinate 112,067 of NQII01005453.1, read as the reverse complement.
AACAGCAGCTGGGGCGGTTGCGGGTGGAGAACCAGGACGACCACAAACCGTCCCAGCAGACGTATTTCACTCCTCGTCACGGCTCACGACAACAGCGGCGATACGGAGAGCTCGACTCGACTCGGTGTAAAGGCGGGAATCAACCAAAAATAACAAGGGATTAGAAAGGGGAAAACCAAAACAGCCAAATTAAACTGGAAAAGGATAAAAGAAACAAGGGGCAAGAACATAGCTCAAAAAGGCATCAAGGCTGCAGGCTCAGACATGAGCAATCAACAATTGCTATCGTTGTACATAAGGCTTGTACTGTGAGACGTGTGATTTGCGAAATAACCGGTTGGAGCAAGGCAATACAAGGGTTACTCTATTTGGTGCTATAAACATATATTCTGATAGGCCCTATAAATCTCGGTATCAGCTTCCCTGTCACATCTCTTCCCATATTTGCCAGCACATAATTTTTGCAAAGAACCAGGTTTCCTAACTGAAAGTTAAGTGGAACCCTGCCCTGGTCCATCTTCGCCGTGACCTGTAGCTTTACAGCCCCGAGCCTGCGGTGGACCTCTTCAAGCAAACGATCTCGGTCAGCGTCACCAAGGGGGGGGGGATGTTCCATATATTTAACAAGGGATGACTAAGAAGGTGACCAATGAATGGAAGAGAGAGTGGAGCTCCCGTGAAATCATGAAAAGCACTATTGAATCCCACATTTATGAAATCCAAATCCTGGTCCAACAAGATATGATACTGATAGTAAAAAAATGGTTAAACACGCCTCAATATTCTTATTGAAACGTTCAACTTGGTTACCCTTTGGGTAACACGGACTGGACACATTTTTAAAAATATATTTGAAGTGAAATACTTGGTATTATCGGTAACTATTTCAACAGAGGCACTGAAAACCTTCCACACCTGATCAGTAAGAGCCTTGACAATAGATGACACTTTTATATTTCTCAATGGCAACAAGATAACAAATTTTGTAAAAGTGTCCAACAAAATTAAAATACAATTATTACCCTTCTTAGATCTATAAAGGACCAAAAATATCTAAGGGGATCGTGCTCCAAGGAGCCTGGAGAATCTGCATGACCGCCTGCCCAACGTTGGCACGTTGAGCCTGCTTAAACTTCTGACACAGATCGCACGAACGCACAAAATCTGACTCATCGCCCCTAAGTGTAGGCCAAGCAAAATTAACAGCAATTTTGTTGAAAGTCTTTCTGACCCTGAAGTGCCCTCCAAACATGGAATCGTGGAAGTAGGATAGCTCCATATGCCTCAATGAAACAGGAACTACAATTATACGTGCACTGCCACTGTTACCAGTGAAAGACAAAACTTCGTTATCCCACATATACGGAAGTGCGACACCATTTTTCAGGTCACTTGGTACCTGAATACAGAAAACGTCATCACCCTGAGCCTGACGCAGATTGACAAACAATTCAGGGAAACCCTGAATGAAGTTGAGGGATAACTCAGGAGCCACCAACTCGTCAATTTCGAAATCTGCCGGGTCATAAATTCTCGACAGAGCATCGGCCACCTGATTATCGGAGCCTCGAATATGATGTACCTTAAATCGAAAGAGAAAAAGGCGGAGCACCCAGCGACCCAATTTTTCCAGCTGTTGTGGATGGTTGAGAACCCAACTCAAGGCTTGATTTTCAGTATGCAGGCCGCATTCATCATGCTCTATGTACGAGGCGAACTTCTCAAGTCCGAATATACACGCTAAGGTTTCATTTTCATAAATGCCAAGTCTCCGCTCAGTCTCAGTCAAACTGCGGTTGGCAAAGGCGACAGGGGGGAGGATTATACCGTCACTCCTGTGGGAGGAAGAAGGCTGGGCACTTGAGGCGGTGTGGCAGTACTATGCTATAGTAACCGAGTCCAGTCTTCGTACCGACTTCCGGAAAGGATGCGTGATGCGTCTCTTATAGCCTCTCAACATCCATGGCAACCCAAGGCTTCTTGCGCCACCCCTGTTTAGAGGAATTGGGATCTGCCGCCCGTAACCTATGGGAATCAACTTCGTAGCGACTGTATAGGGGTATCTGCCGTGATGGCTTGGGCCTATAGTTAGTACCAAGGCCCGACCACTTGGCGGGGTGTTGGATCTCTTGGCACTCAGGCCACTGGGGCCCAGAACAAGAATTTCCATGTGAAGAAATTCTATGTACGGAAATGGGCGCGTGTCTGATGTCAGCAGGGCCCAGCCTTATGCGTGGCGTGGCGATCACGGCGCTCGGTGACGAAAAACTAGGGTATAAAACCGGACTAGGATGACGGTATCCACTACTTTCAGAGGGACTCCGCATCTCCCTGCCCGTGGGTGGGGCCCTGGCGGTCAGGCATTGGAAAACCCATACGTGCCATGGAAAATAAAAGGTAGCACGGGATGATCTGTTTGGCCCATCCGAAGGTTTTCTCTGGTGTACGGATCAGGTGAGGTTGGACTCGTGCTGGCAGTGGTTGACTCCGCATGCTGGAGGAGGCTCGGAGAGATTCCCCCTCTTATTGAGGAGCCGGGCGGCGAGCAGGGCACTGCTCCGGGGGCGTCTCCGAGATGACGTCAGGGGTGTGAGTAGTGCTCCGGCCAGACCACACGCTTGGTAAACTGAGTGCTAGGATCTCAGGCCTTGTGGTAGGACATGCTCGGTGCGATCTGGTAAATCAGATCGGGGCTATGCTCGGTGCGGCCTGATGAACAGGTTGGAGCTACGAATTTGGTCAATTTCGGTAAGCGCTGGTCATGTCTGCATTGAGAGGGCGTGATCCCTCTTCCCCGCCTACTGGGAGGCCGGGGTGCGGAATGGCCGTAATGGCTAAGAGCGCCCCATTAACAAATAAAAGCGTGGCTTCGGTTGTGTATTATATATATATATGGCAAAGGCGACAGGCGCCAAACCCAACTCAGACCGCTGGCTTAGGACTGCCCCTAATGCCAGAGAAGAAAAGCATCCACTTTGACTATAGACTATAAATCGGCATGAAAAATCCGGAAGAAGCACCGACGGGGAAACTAGTTTTTCTTTTTAAGCAGAGAGAAGGCCGACTCCTGCTCCTGACCACACTTAAATTCTCCTCCCTTCTTTTTTAAATCATTTAGAGGCGCTGCTATTTCAGAAAATTAGTTAATATACCTGGAGAAATAACCTAAAATGCCAAGAAATTGTTGTACTCCCTTCAGAGTTTTCGGACGAGGGAAATTAATTATGGGGGGCCACACGGTCGGGGTCGATCATCAAATGACCCTCACAGAGCAAGTATCCCAGAAACTTCACCTTATCGAATCCTAATGTGACTTTATCTGGATTCACAGTCAGACATACTTCTCGCATTTTAAGGAAAACCTGGCGGAGATGAGACAATTGAGACTCAAGGTTTTCACTATAAACAATAATGTCATCAATATAATTACAGACAAATTTGAACTTAAATTCGGACAAGACAAAATCCAACACACGTGACAAGACTTGACTACCAAAATTGGAGCCCATAGGAATACGAGTATAACTCGTATAGGCTCCAAGGTGTACTGAAGGCAGTGTATTTCGTACATGAGGGATCAAGTAAACACCGATGGAAACTGTTGTTCAAATCTAAGACGGAAAACACACAGGAGTAGCTAGATATAGTTGGTTTAAACGCAGCGTCATGACAGGGACACAGGGACACCGAAGCTTACCAAGGAAATTACTAACTTTATGCGTTTGCATTCCGCTTCGACGGCGGCCATCTTGGCAGCCAGTGCCAAAATTTAAAAAATCCCAAATTTTGGCAAGATATTTTTTCTAAATTAATTTTCAAAAAATTGTTTTTTTTTTCTTTTCAAAATAATGTTTTTAACATTTCAAAAGTTTAAAAACTGTACTAAATATTTTAAAAGTAAAAAAAATTTCTTAACATTTTAAAAGTTCAAAAAAAATTTTTTTTTCAAACATTCCCCTGGCGGCCATGTTTGTTCATGGCTCCTAAGCCAACGCCCAGGCGGCGGCCATGTTGGTTGTGGCTCCCTAAGACAACGCNGTGCCAAAATTTAAAAAATCCCAAATTTTGGCAAGATATTTTTTCTAAATTAATTTTCAAAAAATTGTTTTTTTTTCTTTTCAAAATAATGTTTTTAACATTTCAAAAGTTTAAAAACTGTACTAAATATTTTAAAAGTAAAAAAAATTTCTTAACATTTTAAAAGTTCAAAAAAATTTTTTTTTTCAAACATTCCCCTGGTGGCCATGTTTGTTCATGGCTCCTAAGCCAACGCCCAGGCGGCGGCCATGTTGGTTGTGGCTCCCTAAGACAACGCNTGGCCATGTTTGTTCATGGCTCCTAAGCCAACGCCCAGGCGGCGGCCATGTTGGTTGTGGCTCCCTAAGACAACGCCCAGTCGTTATGTCATGCTCTGGCATTCAAGGGATGGTGCCAAGGTGATGCAATGGATAGAGCACAACTTCATGCTCTTATTCAAACACCGACAGCTCCCAACAGAGACGCCAAGTCTATCCTACGAGATTATATACTTCACGCTTTTGCGTACCAAGCTGAGAGGGTTATCTCAGAGTCTTCCCAAAATCAAATTGACATTTAAGTCCTTCCTACGAGATGATATACTTCATGCTCTTGCATGCCAAGCCAGGAGGGTTATCTCAGAGTCTTCCCAACATATGCATGAGGGTTATCTCAGAATCTTCCCAACATATACAGGAGGGTTATCTCAGAGTATTTCCAACCCTATACAATGATAAATGAGCCTAACATGTTACGCAAAGCTCTCGTCATCGACGCCCTATCATAAAGGACGCTGTCGCACACAACGATAAAGAAGCCTAACATGTTATGCGAGGCTCTCGAAAACATCACGCTACTAACAAAGTTGACAGCCTAACATAAAGGTCACCGCAGCACATAATGATAGAGAGGTTCTAACATGTTATGCAAGACTCTCGAAAGTGTCTCGTAACTGGCAAAACGAGCAGCCTATCATAAATGATGTTACCATACACAAGGATAAAGAAACCTAACATGTTATGCAAGGCTCTCGTAAATGTTTCATCATCGACGACCTAACATAAAGGCAATACCATACACAACGATAAAGGAGTCTAACATGTTATGCGAGGCTTTGAAAGTGTCTCGGCCCTAGTGAAGCTGGTAGCCTATCATATACCACCAATAGTTCACTGAGGAAAGCCGAGACAAGCAATACAAATTGATATGACATGAGGACAGTATATAAGCGAGCACCACGTAAAATGAAGATCATTCCGTTGTCGAGCGCTGTGAGTGATGGTGGAAAGCAGTCTTTTAATACAATATGAAGACTGAATAAATGTATGAAGACTCACCTTCGGCAACATTGTCTTCAACATCAACAGCAAGGTATACTGAAGAGCTACTAGTGGCATTACGATTTCATCGTAACTACTACAATCGTGTACCCTGCTATAATGTGAAGACGGAACCAATAGCTGAAGATTTACCGACTACAACATGGTCAACAGCAAGGGATCCTCTTCTCAGCTATGTTCGCTATGCTGTAGTTACATTGATGACACCAAATACTTTTAACACAAGTTATAGTCCACGCCGGCATGAAAGTTGCCATTGCATGTTCAGCCCAGCATACAAAACATTCAACTGTGATACCTGTGATGCCACGTTTACCCGAAGTGATAGTGTGTATAGACATAACAGTACATGCAAAGGCCATGTTTGTCCTTCATCTGGAAGCGAGTGCAAGTATTGCGGCAAGACATTCAGGAAGCGCAGCTGGACCAAACAACATGAAGATAGCAACTGCAAATTTGCTACTGTCTACAAGACCTACCCATGTGATAACTGTCGTGCAGTATATTTCAATAAGAGCAGCTTGAATTGAATGCTCACAGAAGATATTGTTCTTCCAAAAAACAGTCAGCATAAAGGTTTCGCTCGAATGAACACTATGTCGAGCATTCATCAAATATGATTATGTGTGTGTATTATGCCAAGTCTGTAAGTAAAGGTAAAAGTATGTAAATGATTTTGGTGTTATTCATTTATCTTAACCCTGGTCAATATTAAGTTCACCTCCACCACTGAAAAAAAAACCAGATTTTGTCAAAGTCGGAAAGATAAGTAATAGTTTATTTATATAGTATCAAGAACTCTGTTCCATGTCGATGGGTTGCTTGAGCAATACATACAGAAGCTCTCACCATCGACAACGAAGATGACTACAGCGCATATATATATATATATGTGTGTGTGTGTGTGTGTGTGTGTGTCCTAAGCATAGTTAGCTTTAATTTCCGAACCAAGTAAATAAGAAACATATNCTTAACCCTGGTCAATATTAAGTTCACCTCCACCACTGAAAAAAAAACCAGATTTTGTCAAAGTCGGAAAGATAAGCAATAGTTTATTTATATAGTATCAAGAACTCTGTTCCATGTCGATGGGTTGCTTGAGCAATACATACAGAAGCTCTCACCATCGACAACGAAGATGACTACAGCGCATATATATATATGTGTGTGTGTGTGTGTGTGTGTGTCCTAAGCATAGTTAGCTTTAATTTCCGAACCAAGTAAATAAGAAACATATATACGTAAATAAAATTCAGGAAGGAAAACTTAAAACAAACTGAGATATGAAAAAATTAAGATACATACAAATATAATACATACATGTAGCAAATAGTCATGGTAACTATTTAAAAAAATATTTATATATTAATATAAACTATTACCATCAGTCATACACAAGGTTGACAGCTCGAGTCGTCGCTAACATGGCTAGCTCTGAACAACCAGACATAGAATTTAAAAAAAGAACGATGCTATACAATACAAGACTGTTCTGGGCAGTAGAACAGACTAGCAAATAACTTCCATACAAACCAACTGAAAAAGTCCAATACATTCAGTGTACAACACTAGCAGCAGAACGCGACTGTTGTCATATGATAGGGAATATGTGAGACAGCTCAGATGGTTGGGTGACGACGCAAGCACCGTGCAGGTCTTGGCAAGTTTAACGAATAACACTATCCGAGTGAGTGTAATGTAAGGTTCCAAGGTCTCACAGCACCTGCTAGGGTCACAATAACCTTCAGACCATATGGCTGAATTCCTACATGCAGAACACTCATCTATTAGTATAGTATATTCATACAGAAACAAAACAGATAAAAAAAAATTAAAGTAACAAGATATAAACACTCACCAACCAGCACATTTTACACTAGTGTCGGGCGTTGTAGGTTGCTTTAGATGATAATGCTAGACAAGTACAGACCGCCCCGATCAGTACAACATGCATTCCACGCCCAGTTTTCTCATACTCCTTCTGAGCATCTTTCACTTAACGTCCTGATGGGACGAGTCTTATGCTCTACCATTCCACCTTGATTTTCCCATATTCCTTCCCAGGCTCCTTTCACCTAGCGCTCTGACGAGGACGTTGCATGCACGATCATTCCACCTTTGTTGTCTCATATTTCTTCCATACACCTTTCTTATATATTAACACATATATGTTTTAAACATAACCCTTGGCTATTATATATGTAGCAATTAGTATGTACTCTGATGACTGCAGTAGTCGTACATGTAGGGTGAGAGACGAATCATAAACAAGGTGCAAGTAGCATGTACACTGAAGGTTACAGCTGCTGGACGAGCCATACACAAACTTCAACATGCCTCGCTAGCATGTAAGGTGAAGAAAAAAAGTTGTTACAACTATCTAGGACATCGAGAACGCAACTATGACATTCAAGTCTGCTGATGACGATGTAAAATATGAATATGCTACTGATTAAGTGTCTACATCTGCAAGCGCATAAACCAGTTGCTGAAGATAAGAGCTATTTGAAGTTGGGACAGAAGAAACGTAGATTCGAACCTAGTACCCTGACTCAGAGGTATCTAACAACCTACTAATCATGGAATAACTTACATGTAGACATGTATCGTGAAACTTCTGTAAAGAGTGATGGGAAAGTCTAGCTGCTTATTTTATGAAGACTTTAATGACTTGGTTGAAAGACTAATATCACATGTTGTACCATTACACTTCGGTTTTCTCATACACCTTCCAGCATCCTTTCACCTAATATCCTAGCGATGACAAGTCCCATGATCGACGAGCATGGCAGCTTTGAAAAAAAAAGGCTGTCTTACAGTAACGAAACAAATAACTTTCCCGATTATTTTTCATCGACAAAGATGAAGAGCCGTTCACCTTAGACAATGTTCACTCTTCGTAGTCTGAATAGCAACTGAGTCGGAATGATAGCAATCACTATATACTCTAGAGACTGCAGTCAACGTATATGTAGGGTGAGAGACGAACCATAAACAAGGTGCAAGTACTATGTACGCTGAAGGTCACAGTCACTAGACAAGTCATACACAAACTGCAAGTAACATGTACACACACACGCACGCAACCTACATGCAGGAATAATTATGTTTAATGAGACTGTATGACTCGTCTTTCACACTATATATCACCAAAGTTAATGTAACGTTTCATTAAACGACTTGTAAAAGGTTGTGTCCCCTTTGCTTGCTACTAAACACAGTGTATGTAAACCAGTAGTCATGCAAGAGTATANTTTTGCAAGAGTCTATGCCACTTATATATATATTGATTATTAGATATTTAAAAAAATGTAACGGTAAATAGTTATAAACTCCCCCCGTCCGCTGCATATTGCACACGCAAGTAACACTATGCATTACGCTAGACCGAAAAAATACACTCTCGAAACGCTAATACTAGCAGATATAAGAAAATAAAAGATAAGTAGTTATTATCACCTACCAACATGTATTGTACAAGTGACGAGCACTGTACAGCACACGATGCTAGACAACACTATGTCTAAAAAAAAAAAAGCTAGCGTTGTAGCCTTGGCTAGTAAAGCAAAATAAATAGTAAACCAATCGTTCTCACATACATCCTACGTCCGAGCTATGCTACAGAGGCACACAATTTCAACCAAGCAACGAACAAAATATGTAACATTCGACTAAAGTTAAATACTATGACAGAGTCGTGAAGTATGGAGAACAATAAGGTCAACACTGCCACTTACCATCGCAAACAGATATAAAAAAATCTAAAGTAAACAAGTTATAAGTACTTACCAACCAACCAGCACATATTGCACAAGTGTCAGATACTCTACGTGACTTTAGATATTACGAGACAAGACCAGACCATCCTGGTCAGTACAACAGTTATTCCACCTTGGTTTTCTCATATTCCTTCTAACAACCATTTACCTGGCACCCTAATGGAGACATGTCTCATGCTCTACCATTCCACTTCAGTTTTCTCATATTACTTCCAGCATCCTTTCACCTGACATCCTAGTGATGGCAAGTTCCATGCTCGTCGAGTATGACGGCGTTTGAGAAAAAAAAGTCTTCTTACAGTGACGAAACAAATAACTTTCCGATTATTTTCCATCGCCGAAGACGTTCACCTTAGACACTGTTCACTTGTCGAAGTCTAAAAAGCAACTGAGACAGACAGAATGATAACAATTACTATATATTCTAGAGAGAGAGACAGCAGTCGTCGTGTATGTAGAGTGAGAGACGGATCATAAACAAGGTGCAAGTACTATGTACGCTGAAGGTCACAGTCACTAGACAAGTCATACACAAACTGCAAGTAACATGTACACACACACGCACGCAACCTACATGCAGGAATAATTATGTTTAATGAGACTGTATGACTCGTCTCTCACATCTGTTAAAGAAAGGTAAAATATATAAATTATTATTACTTCACAGTCATTCATTTATCATAACCATGCTAATAATAGGTTCACGTCCATCCCTAGGAAAAGAAAATTAGCTGATTTAGCCAAAGTACGAAAGAGAATCAATAGTTTATATAGTTCCAAAGCTCGAACTCATTTCTCTATCAAAGGATTCTTGAGACAACGGCCATCTTGGATGATGTCATATTATTATTATTATTTTAGCGTTATTCATTTATTATAATTACCATGCTAATATTAGGTTCACGTCCATCACTAGGAAAAGTAAGTTACCAGATTTTGTCAAAGTCCGAAAGATAATTAATAGTCAAAGTACGAAAGAGAATTAATAGTTAGTATAGTTCCAAGTATGTATTAAAGGGAAAACATTTAACATGGTTAGCAGTAAGGGGCCCTGAAGAGTTGATACAATCATTACGATATTGACATGAAAGATCACATTACATGTTCAGTCGATGGCCATCTTGGATGGCGTCATATTATTATTTTAACGTTATTCATTTATCTTATCAATGCTGCAGACTCCTTCCTGCTGCTGACTCCTCCCTGCTGCTGACTCCTCCTGCTCCTGACTACCCCTGCTGACTCCTCCCTTCTGCTGACCTTGATCTTGGCCTGCAATCACTTTTTAAAAATAATTGACCTTGACCTTTGATTACCGCCTAGGCACGAACTCAGTTCTCTATCAAAGGATTCTTGAGAATTTTTATAGCCCATGACTCCCACCAGAATCATAGTTGCAGGCAGGACAAAATAAAAGTAAACAAATAAAATGAATATTTATTTGCAAAAGAATACAGTATCTTTAATCTGATAATTTGCCAAAACACAGTGAGTGTCTTTCAAAGCCATCTGACGGTAGCAAGTCGCTATCGTCATAGGGCATTGACGGGCCACTTATGACCATACACTGACAGCTAAGTATTCTTTTCAATTGTAAAAATGCTATGCTAGCAAAAGCTAATTCTTTTTCTAAATAAATTCTGGTGGGAGTCATGAGCTATAAAAATTATTTATAGTAATTTGTATCAAGCAGTGCTCCTTGAACTGAAAAAAAAAATCACGCGTCTTATGTTAATAAAAATTAAAGACTAAAAATAAAATTTTTCTTTCGTCTGACCGTCAGTTCCGGAAATCGTAACTAGTGCTTTTGTCATCGCTTCCTCCAATCCCAGACACGCCTAAGCACAGCATGTGAAATTATTTTTAATTTGTATTGAGTCTTCTTGCAAAAAAAATAATTTAACATAATTTTTTATCGAAATGCCTTGGATACGTGTGTAAATGAATTCCATTGTTTTGAGTCATTTCGTGGGAGGGGAGTAATATTACCTATGCCAATAGTTATTTTGTAACCATACCTGCGCCACTGGTTTAAATAATAAGTTGCAAAAACTAATAAACAGTGAGTTTATTTTGAAATACTAATCAAATGAATGTGGTAGTCATTTTTCCTCCACGCAAAAATGTAAAGGCGTCAGTTAATCATGAAGTTAAATTAATTGTGGTCGTCAAAATGAAATACAATTTATTTTTGCATATACTTAGTATTTGGTTTTATGCCGTATTTTAATTACACTCAGATCTCAACAACAGAATATTCACCGGAAGTAACACCATGAGTGGAAGTTTTCGGGAAGTTGAGACGAACACCGACTGCTGCACAGTTGTTCTCAGTCACAAGTATAAAAAAACTTAGTTTTTTTAGTGTCAGACGGAAAATTAAAGGAAACATCAAGAACCGCTGGCATATTTTTATTTAAAAAAAATCATCTCGTATTAAATAAAGGGGCATAAAGAACTAGAACGTGGAGAAAAACAGCAGCTTTGTAATGTGAAGAATATTCTGTTTCGTAATGCCAATAAGGGGCGTAAAATAGTTTATTGGAAACAATCGGTCGTAATCTCGTAATAACAACACCGCAATTACAAGTCAGTTAGTTAAACAAAAGGGTTACCATAATGTCTTACATGGCCGCCAGGGAATGTGCGAGAAAAAAATAATTTTTTTGGAACTTTTGAAATGTTAAGTATAATTTTTTTAACTTTTGAAATATTAAATCACACTTTTGAAATATTAAATTAAGCTTTTAAACACATTAATTTTGAAAAATAAATTTTGAACAAAAAAATTTTAAAATTAATTTTTTGAAAACAATTTTTGTCAAAATTTTGGAATTTTGGCAAATTTTGCCATTGGCAGATACTCATGGTCTTTACCCAAGTGCTAAAGGACAATCAATGGTTGCCTGCAAAAAGGATCCTTATGAATATTTTTATTTACCAGGAAATTGTTAACCACCTATCGGTATTTGTCACTATCCTTTTTAAGAATCTCCGCAAACAATAATCCGATGTAGAAGGTACTATCACACCTGCTTCTAACAGTTTATGAATGATTTCTCGGAATTCTTGGTGCTTAGGGGGGTGGAGGGGGGAGGGAAACCCCAAAACGGAAAGATCCAAGAAAACCCACCGATCTTAAAGTGTAGGATTACCACTACATTACTCTTAACGATGTCGTCGCTAGCGATAAACAAACGTTTCCATGAAATACAACTGACACGCCCCTTGGAAATGATCTTGGAATCCAGCAGTTTATTTAAAAAGGAATCACTCATAACTCAATGGGTAGTCCCGGTGACAACCAAGGCGGGAAAACTTTACTTCCTACAAGTGATCAACACTGTACACTTGTTGACAGTGCGCGGGATTTTATTTCTGACGCAACTGGAAGGCCCACGCCCCTTTCCAGTCACACTTCGTTTACCGTCCTTTGGCAGGAACTACGCAGGGTCCCGAGCTCACCGCAACGAAAGCATTTCCTCCCTAACATTAAACGCCTGCTGAGCTGACAATTTCTGGCTGCATGACCTAGAGCAGTGAAATTACTGCAAAGCACACCGGTGGACGACGTTGCTCGACGCCTGTATATTGCAAAGGTGGCCGGGCGGCGCGGAGTTGCCGGCCCGGTCGGTACATCCGGGAGAGAGGAAACTAACACGGTATTCACTAGAAGCCACAAGGCGACCTTGAACCTCGACCGCCAGCTGGCGCAGATAGCGTAAATCACGTGGCGTGGAAACGTGGAAACGAGTGTGCATTGCGCACGTATATGGGGAGCCAAATTGTCAACGATGACATTGAGTAATTCTATTTCGCTCATTTGCAGACACAAGGCCTCGTGATATGCACAAATAGAATCTACAAAGTTGCTTATTGGCCCACCCGGCCTTTGAAACCTAAAAATTAAGCCACGTTCATACTGGAGTTTAACGCGCGGGGAGGACAGAGCTTGAATCACCTGGCATTTAAAACCCAAAACGGTTCCACCTTTTAAGGACATAACTTTAAGGAGTAACTGTAATACAAATCCTTCACACTTGATGGCTATGGTTTTTAACAAATTGTCCTCTGAACTCAAATACAAACTGGCTAATTTATTTACGGCAGTAAAAAACTGCAAAATGTGGACAGGTCCTAAGGAAGTCAGTGGAAAAATACGTTGAAGGGTAAACAGGAATAACTTATAAATTTTATGACATACACTGTCATTTATTAATTAATTTATGACATTTACTGGGCTCGCTCACTTTGAGGGTGGCGCCATCAGCCCACAGCCGCTCGGCGCAGCTCCGCCACCGTCAACGTCTCATCCACTTCATAATCGAGTTCACGTAGAACATTTATCCACTCGTTCCTCTTCAGAGTGTAGATGGAACCCACATAAGGCCTTTGCTTGTAACAAATACAAAAGACAGATATGAGAAAAAACGTGGCAGAGTAAACGTAGAATCACTTGTGCCGTAGCACAAATAATATAAAGACAATGTCCCTTTCAAGCTTTGTGATTTCAGAATATTTTACAAGTTAGCAGCACCTTAGGATTGAACATTTGCATTAAACATTTACAACAAATATGACATGTAAAATTCTAAACGCCAAAGCCTCACAATGCAAAAAATATATATTTAATTACTCATACAAATAGTTTAAATTTCTCTCTTAAAAGTATTTGCGTAGCTCTAAAGTACAATAAATATTTAACTGGCAAACAAGTCAAATAGTGTAAAAATGCTTCAAAGATATTAAAAAGTAACTCTGTTGACTATAAATAATTCAAGCACTCATACAAAATATTTAATTGCAGCGCAATTGCTTATTCACTAGTATTACGTTACTTCAAAATATGCAATAAACATTTATTTGAAAAAACGAGCAGAGTTCTATTAAAACGTCTCAAAATACAAATAGTTACATTGATGACTAGATAAATTCAAGGTATTTAGTTGAGCAATTTGACTAAATGAGGGCAGTGTTTCTGGCACAGTAAAGCCTCCTTTACGTGAAAATATAAGTTAAAATCTGAAATACAATATTACGTTAAAACAGTGAATCGGTGGAGGCAGTCCGTAAGCCCTAACCATAGCTCCACCGAATAAAATAATCAACGACGACAATTACAACACTTCAACTGACTACGCCCAACGCGTAAGTCATAGCAGCACAGTAACGACAATTAAACTTTAAGTAAATAATCGGGCAGCAGACAAAAAACTGTACACAACACGTAAAAGCAACTGGGACTACACAGAGAAGCGAGAAGTTAGTAAGGCTAAAACTACAATTTAGGCAGGCGTCCAAAACCAGAATTCAGAAAAAATCTGCCTCACTGCAAAGCCCAAGACACACAATACTACGCCACGCAATTATTTAAAAAAACCTTTAACTGACTTACAAATGAAAACTGCCATCACGACTCACCGTTTTACAAGCTCCAGCATAATCAACCGCTCACGCAACTACATTATTTAAAACATAGCACCCTCGTCCAAGGACGGGTAAACTGTCAATTTTAGCTCATATTACAATTTAAATTAGCTCTAGCAGGCGTCAACCTGGCGATCTTCTTCATGGGCGTAGAACGAGGCGTGGAAAGAATGCTGCACAAGGCGTGTAACAAAGTGTATAAGCTAGCCCCTGAATTAAAAAAGCTATCGTAATTGGGTGGAAAGGGGGGGGGGGGTGTAATCAAGGAAGGGAAATGAGGGGATAAATAAGGCTACTTTTTAAATTTTGGATATTTGAAGGCCACAGACACAGAAAATACATACCTCCATCCATACGATGCCCTTTACTTACGATGTGTTACAGCCTTACAATATAAAATTCCTCTTTCGTCGTCTTGCAAATAGTAGCTGAGAGTGTGTTAATATTAAGGTGGCCGCCTGGGTAGGCCACCGAACAGTGCGCAGAGCTATGACGCTATTTGGTTGGGGAAGCCAATGTAACTTGCGCTTTACCCCACCTGTGGAGAATACAGGGTGGTTTATAGAGTCGTAGTTAATTCCTCCAGGCATAGACTATAAGGTGCGTAGCAAGTTAAGGGGTTTTTCAATAAGGTAGTCTTTTAACGTTTCACTTAACTGGATAACTATATTGTCTCGAGTGGTACTCTAATTTGGCTACTCGTATTAACTGGGGTGACTTCGTGGTGGAGTGGGGCTTCTCTGGGCGGCTGGTTGTATACTTAACTCTGCTGTGGGTGCTGGTATCTGGGGATGAGCTCCGGCGAAGTGGTAGGCCTTGGAAAAAGGCCCGCATTTGGTGTCGTCTCCCCTGGACTGCTCTACTGACGTACTGATGTGGCCAGGGGTCCGATCCCACCGGGCAAACGCTCTCTGCACGACTGCTCCCTCCAACTCTGTGTAGTAATTGACTGACTGACTAACCTCTCGGCTCGGTAATGAAGAACTGACCCTCTGTCCGGAGATAAAGAACTCACATCCCACCTTCCCCACAAGGAAGCTTGTATGCTCTCTCGCTTCCTTCCCTAATTGTCGGCACGTGTCGCCTTGTTGGGGGAGGGGGTGGTGGGACGAAAACAGAACAATGCCTTTCCCAAAACGTGCCCTGGTTCCTGAAGGTTGGGGAGCGGGGGGAAGGTGGCACCTGGCCCTAGCTTACTCTGTCAGCTATTTCTCTGTGGTGCATGTCCACATTGTCCCGGGGGTGTTTCCAGATTGTCAGCAGCTTCTTGGTGCATATTTTCTGATTTCTGGCGAAATACACATGATTATTTTGTGATATCTCGGCGCTCAACAAATCTCACGGGCTTGCTAGAGAATAGGGGGTGAAGGTGGGCTCGACCTTCCTTTGCGGGTATGACGGCTGCCGCGTGTCTCTCTAATTCCCTACACTGGTTATGCTGCGGTGGGACAGCACCGCTCTAATACGCCTAATGCGTCACACATCAGCTAGAACAGAAAACGTTATATTAAAAACCCGTTCAACGTGTCTGAGTAGGGTCTGCTTAGGAATAACATTTAAGAAATGTTACGTGTCTGCATGGGCGCCGCCAGGATTACTTTCAGGGAGGTGCATCGGCATCTACACATTATACTATTAACTAATGTAAAATATAGAATTATACATGTATATTATGTAGATAAATGTAATGTCAAATTCAAATGGCGCGGGTATTTGATTGAATATATTTCGCTCATCGAAAACATACTTAATCTCTGTAGTCGATGGTTGGCATTATTGCTCGGGGAATCCCCGCTTCCGCGCGGTGGATTCGGGGGATTTCCCACCTGCGACCGCGCCAGTTCACGCTGTACCTATTAATAATTGTAGTTGTCGATAATGCGCAAATCAGTTGTCTGTAATAAATCTGCTTAAACAGCGACTCTATTTATAGTCCTTTTTAGGTAATTTGTTGTGTGTAGCTTATTAATTTTTGTTCAAGTTATGAGTGACATAAGACGTTTTTTGTGTAAAAAACGTAATCATCATTCTGATGAAGGTGATTCACCTCATATTAAGACATCCAGGCCGGATACAGACAGACTAGATAGTCCAGGTATGTTGTGTTGGTGTTTCTGTCCAAATCATTTAATGTATTGTTAATTGTTTATTATCCGCATACAGAGGAAAATAAGACTCAAAAACAACGAAGTAATAATATAAAATACTTCACATTTTTGTTATACTACACTGAAAGGAAAAAAAATAGTAATCAGTACCCAGAAAACATAGTAAAAAAAAGTCTCAACTAAATTTACAACTTATCATTCATTATTTAAACTCTTGTATTATTTTCTCTAGAATGATTATGTATAGAAGTTATAAAAATATACATTAAAAATTGAAAGCTTTATAAATTAATAAAAACATTTAAAATCACTACTTAAATGTTAACGGATTTGCTATCAAAAAAATTGGTAAAGTATACATCATATCATTTCATGAAATATTTTTGATTTTTTTTTCTGAATGCGTTAATTGATTAGTTTATTTATTATATAAGAATCCTTTTTGCTTAAAGGTAGTAGCTCTGCGCGTAAAGATTTTCAAGCAGATGCATCGCTCGATTTTTCTAGCAGAAGCACAACTAATTCATTATTGGATATTGGGTTGTGTTTGGACCTCGGTTATCAAGTCAATGATGATCTACGTTTGAAATTACTAAGACATCCTTGGAACCCTAGTAAAACGTACAATTTTAAAAATGACGTTAACCTTGATGCTAAACGAGCTTTCCGACATGAATGGCTTACAACATATCCGTGGTTAGCCTACTCAGCTATAGCAAAGGGACCTCTGTGTAGGATATGTGTTTTATTTCGGCCTCCAGTGCAGCGCGGTCTACAAGGATAGTTTATAGTTTCTCCTTGCCTCAAATATCAAAAGTTTCATGAAGCTGCACAGTCTCATGCGACAAGTAAGTGGCATTGTGACGCACTGGCTTCGTCAAATACATTTGAAAAGATCATGAATAGAAGGGGACTAAGCGTTCATGAATCTTTAAATACAGCATATCACAAGGAAGTTGAGGAAAATCGTTTAAAACTTCGATCTATCGTATTAACAATTTTATTTTGCGGGCGACATGACCTTCCACTTCGTGGGAAAGTGCTCGAGGGTTCTGTTTTTACAGACCTGCTACATTTTCGAGTTGACTCGGGAGACGAGATTTTGAAGAATCATTTAGAATCAGGAGCAAAAAATTCCTTATACATATCGCATCAAATTCAAAACGAATTGATTGAAATTTGTTCCGATGTTCTGAAAAGCAAAATAATTGAGGAGGTGAAACATGCTTCGGCTTTTTCGGTTTTGGCTGATGAGACTGCTGATATTAGTGGCACAGAGCAATTGTCGATTGGTGTTCGCTATCTACGTTATGATAAAGATGATAAAAAACCAATAATTTGTGAATAATTCCTCGGATATGTACCGGTACAAGAATTGAACACAAAAGCCATTTTGGAAACTATTATTCGCTTCCTGCAAGATTGTAATTTTGATTTAAATAAACTTGTTGGCCAAGGATACGACGGGTGTGCTGCAATGGCAGGTCACATAGGTGGTGTTCAGAAAATTATTAATGATAAATATCCTTCAGCCCTATTTTTCCACTGTGCAAGCCATATATTGAATCTTGTCATTAATGACCTGAATACTGTCAGTGAAGTGAGAAATACTGCTGGGACTACAAAGGACATTATACATTTTTTAGAGAGAGTACGTTGCGGTGGAATAAAATTGCAATTAGACCTCTATTTTGTGAAACGCGTTGGACAGCAAAGTAAAAAAATATCAGAAAATTTTCTGAAAACTTTCTGATTATTATACAAGTTTTAGAAGAACTTTCCCAGGACGCGTCGAACTCTACTACGGAAACCAAAGCGTATCAGCTCTACACGACTGCAACTACTCCAACATACATTGTGACACTTTTAGTAATTGCTGCCTATTCTGCCAAACTTGAACCCGTGTGCAATCAATTACAAGAAGTAAATATGGATATAAAGGCAATACACGATCACGTAAATAAATTAACTGATGTGCTTCAATCTCACCGCTATAATGCCTCTATGGAGTTTGCGGTCATTTTCGAGAAAGCTCAAAAAATTTTGCGAAAATCTGAATGTTGAATTTAAGCGTCCTCGAGTAGTGGCAAAACAGACTTACAGATCAAATCAACCATCTGAAAATGTGGAAGAATTTTTCAGAATATCTATATTTATCCCATACTTAGATTCTATTATTTCTTCACTAAAAAATCAATTTTCTTCAACACACAAGAAAGCATTTTCGCTTATGCAGCTTCACCCAGAAAATATGAGAAAATTAGACAAATCAGCATTTTTAGCGATAGCAGAAGATATACAGAACCTCTACGGAGGTCTTCTACATAATTTTATTGCCGAGGCTACCACATGGTACGAGATGATGAAGACAAATGAAGCAAATAATGCGGTTTTTAATGAATCTGTTGTTGAATACGCAGATGTAATTGCTCAAGCCACTCCGTTTTACCCAGCGGCATGTGAGGCAATCAAAATTGGTTTAACTATTCCAGCAACAACATGTAGCATTGAACGTACATTTAGCACGTTACGGCGTGTCAAGACGTGGAATCGCTCAACGATGGGAGACGCGAGGCTAAGCGGCCTGTGCATGCTCAGTGTTCACAGGAAAAGAGTAAAGGAGGATACTGAATTTATTGACAAGGTGATGAACAAATTTGGACAGCAACCTAGACGCCTTCAGTTTTTATTCAAACAGTAACTTAATAAAAAAAATGTAAATTTTTTTATGTATTTTCTTTCCTGACAAGGGGGGGGGGTGCAAGTGCACCCCCTTGCACCCTGCTGCCGGCGCCCATGCGTGTCTGTATACGTTTTTCAGTTCCACCATTTTGCTCTCAATCATGTTTTTGTGATAGTGAAAATGGCTTAAACGGGTGTTTTTATGGTCATTTTTAGGCATAAACATTCCGGCACAAAACATTTAAAAAGGAATTGGGACGTGCACCAAACCTTTATTTTTAGTTTTACGTCATAGAATGGCAGGGTCTCCGCTGAAAGTCTCATAGAGGCGCGTTATCGACGGCAAGACTGTACGCCAGTTCACCGCTTTGCGAGTAGAGGCGATGAGAGAGTTGATGCGCATGTCTCGGTCGCCCCTAGCGCTCCCACGCTTTTAGGCCTCAGACGTGCAACATTCCTTCAACCAGGCGGCCACCTTAAAATCGATGATGACATTTGCCACCATTTCACTAAGACACTGTTCCCACCGCGTGAAAGCTCGAGTAATACAGTGATTTGTGTGTGTTGCCGATGTTTCAGGAGGCTTCCCGGAGCAGCAGTCGCTGGAGAAGGAGACCCACGGACAATTTGCCTCGCGGTTCGTCGGCTGCATCAAAGAGCTCTCGTGGAGCAGAGACAGCGTGATCACGGACTTCTCCCGCTACAGCGGCGAAAACATCGGCAGCTGTGATCTTTACTAGCCGCACACCTTTCTCCAGTTATTTATGTTTGGAATTAGATAAAATAAGTAAATTGCATCGTTTGTTGTGAATGAAATCGTAGTGAAATTGTCATGTTTTGAAAATATCACATTGCCTGGTTTACACGAAAGTAATCTGCGATGGAATGTGCTTTTTAAAGGGCGCACCAACGTCTTTATATTTATTAACTTGCTGTCGCAACTAATTTTTCAATGTGCGTATCAAAATTTTTGGCATTTTATGATCTAAATAATAATCTCCTACACCTTGTTACATTATTTAATATTCACTACGTTTATTATTCTTTGACTACCGACGGAATGTAATAAATAATATACTCTTTATTAATAGTCAGAGAGGACATAGGAGACTATTATTTAGATCTTAACGTGCCAATAATTTCTATACACATACACCAGTGGCGTGAGGTGAACTGTTGCAAGGTAAGATAGTGCTTGCTCACAGCTGTATTTTCTCGTTGCACGCAGCAGGAGCCAGGAAATACAGTGCAGTCGAGGGAAACTTAATGCACTCCGACCACTCACGAGCGAGCAGCAAGGGACCCATTACACACGTCTTGTTGCGTCAGCTGCCGAGCTACATTTTAGTGGTGGAAGTGTAAACCAGCAAGCAACAGGGTACAGCACAGAGCTAACGTCAGTTTACCTTGCAACGGTTCACCACACGCCACTGACACGCACTAAAAAGTTAGTTACATAAGTTGGTAAATATAAAAGGTTGGTGCACCATCCCCCCTTACGATTAGCTTTATGCAGGAGAGCTGATCAGGGGCCAGCTGACACACTGACCTAGCCTAAACTGACGTCTAAGAAAAGTTTACCCGGGAGCCGAGCCTACATCCCGTGCTCTAAAAACGACGTCTCCTGATCTTGGCTGCCGAGCTCGCCGTACGTTTATAATAAAGTCGTGCGTGTTTTGAAGCACTTACCGTTCGACAAACTCAATTGAAAACTCGTAAAATATGTGACACATGCGCTCACCCCCCCTCCCCACTTTCATTCTTATCGCCGCAGAAGCTTCAAGGGTCGTGTTCCTTCTACTGATTTATTTACTTATGCTTCTGATGAGTCACTGAAAAGTGGTGTTTTGGCGTCTGGGTTGGAGGCTACACTTCCTGATGAGATCACTCATGTGCGGAAGGTAGGGCAGCTTCAGCAGTAGCAGACGAACAGACATGGCAGTGGCAAACGATAATTCTAACCAAGAAACTGTGCTGCTGATATCTGCAGAGGGTGCGAAGAGAGTAAGGATGGGTTAATATTCAATTATTTTGCCCTGAATTAAATGTAAATATTTTTATATTTACAAATCAATTTCCTTTTCATGGAAAAACACATCCGTTAGTAATGGCATGACAACACACTCGTTGGGAATAGCCGGAACTGCAGACGAGTGTACCGCCACTGAGAACGCTGATTGGCTGTCGGCGTTTCTAAATGGTTTCCTGCTGACCAATGACCTCAGCTCATCAGTAGAAAAATGAACAGGGCCAAGGTCATGCAGATAGTTTGTACGAAACATGCACCAACGGGTCAAATGCAAAGTGAAGACTTTTTCTAAGTGCTGTTGTCAGTAACAATACTGTTTGCGCACAAGTTCTCGCGGGTGAATTTACGAGGAGCGGGGTGTGGCCGGCTTGGGGAGAAGCAGCTGCGCGCGTAGCCTGAATGCCATGTGCCAAAAACATTAGTCTCCGTATTATAAGTTGCGCGCTGGTCGATGTGCGCCAAATGTTTTTCTAACAGTTTGTACACAGCCGGGCCGTCACTAATACCAGCTGCAGCCGGCCGGGCCGTACTGTTGGCCCAAGTGCAGGCAGCTAGTGTGGCGAGTCGCACAGCACTTGAGGCGCTTGAAGTAGTTAACACGATCATGGAAACCACACCAGCGGAATCGACGAAATGGTGTGACGTAAGAGAAAATATGTTACAATTATTTTTGGTTTGTCGGTGGTAGGAATTCGTTATGTTGTGAAACAGACTATCCTTTTCAACTTCCCATCCCACCCACTACGCCCTCGACCAGGTAAAGCAGGTGGACTCGCAACCATCCCTCGGTCGCCCGTCCGTCCGGCGGTCACGTGATATTCAACCAATCGCAGTACAACTTTTTTTTCTATCCGTCCATCCGTCAAATAGTTCCCAAACTTTAACTTTCGACGGACGGACGGGCCACCCCCTTCCGACGACATTCCGTAGACGTGAATACGTACTTTGAAATAAAATGCAAGGCGGTGGATCTGCGTTTATCTATATTTGTTGGTAAATTCAAAAATTTCAAATTTAACAAAAAATTAATATAAATTCTTATTACGTGAAAAAATTTTCCTCAAAATATTTTACTCTTGAAAATGCATTTCCAACCAAAATATATATCCAACTAAAGAAAGAACACGATGTTAAGTTACCACACTGAAATTTTGCCGTACAGAAGGATTGACGGACGACGGATTGCTGTGAATCGCTTTCAACTGACGAATGAAATCACAGACGGATGACTCCTGGACAGACGGATGACTGACGGATGCGACAGATGATTGTGAGTCCAGCCTAAATCAATACGTGTCACATTAAAGGCGAATTAGATGAGCAGAGTGGCTTGAGAGGCTCTTAATATCGGGGTCTTGACAGCCGTTGAGGGTGTAGCGAGGTGAGTATAGAGCAGCGTGGGAATGCAAGGGCGCGGGAAACGGTAGATCCCTGAGAAAACCCGCCGACCAGCGGCATCGTCCGGCACGATCCCCACTCTGCGAAAATCCGGAAGTGACCCCGCCGGGAATCGAACTCGGTTTGCCTATGTGAGAGCCGAGCGCTCTGGCCACTGTGCCACCGCGGCCCCGCCTTTATATGAGTTTGTGGAGCAGTATTGTGCTGGCAAGGCAGCCGTGCTTCATTTAATTCCTTCACGTGAAAAGCATTTCAGAAACAAAATTACAGTCGAGAAGAAACATGTACGATGGACAAACCCTCATAAATTGTTTCGCCATATTGTAAGACGGTCCCTTAAAACCAGAGACGTTTCAAATTTCGTAGATAATTATAAGTTCTTTGACAATAATGCCATTAAAAATGTTTACAAGGCAATAATGTTCTTTTTTCGGCTTAGCTGCCGTTAAATGAGAAGCAGCATTATAAATAATTTTAATAATATAATCTTTGTCATGTGTATAATAAATAACACATTTTTTTAGTTTACAGAGATAAGGCTTTATCGTTAAAAATATCAACAGATCACTAACGACTACTATGGCAAAATAATTCCCATGCCACTGATTCGGAGTATAGACTATTTTTTTGCTTACATAACTTAAATATGATGGAAGTAATATTAAAATGAGTTTTAAAAGGGCTTTGTTCAGAACGAAATATTAGGCCCTCGTACTGAGATTCACAATATTTGTGTCAGTTACAGTAGCAAAGAAGTATCTTCGAAACATGACAATAAACTCTTATTCACTGTTACGTTTGATAAAACTTTCATCACGTTATATGTTATGTTATAATCTATATTTACTAGTACAAATATATTGTTGTGTGAGAGTGTTCAAAATTTTATAATAATTAAATTCTTGGAAATTTATTATTCGTATGAAACCTCAATATTTCTGTTCATAAAAAATGCATTCCTTACTTTTGTAATAAAGAACAAAATACAGCAGATCACTGCCATATGACCCGTATAATATTAGGTAGGAGCAGTTGTAGGTTTTGTATTCCAGTTACATATGTGAGCCATTTATCCAATAACGTATAGGTAACTACTTAAATTTAAGTAGCTGACATGTTTATCAAAAATTTCTTAGTGAAATTTAAAATTTGGTGACTGAACCATTTAAATTTTGGGTGCACCCGGTCATGGCAAAGCTGGAAACTATTAACTATAAGATGTAGTTATCCAGCAGATGTACAATTTTTTGCGTAACATTTTTGTGACAATTTACTATCAAGCAAAACCAAATCGGTAAATTTAATTGTGAGCTCTAGCAACATAATAGGAAAAAACCTCGATTGCGAAATCCAGCCCAGTGTAGCAGGTACTTTTCTCAGCAGAGTGCGCCTCTGCGATTTTTAAATACGTTAATGTGGATTTTGTCTGGCTCATTTTACTTTTATAATTTATTCTTAAACTCAATGCATTGCATACG
Source organism: Clitarchus hookeri (assembly GCA_002778355.1). Taxonomy (NCBI): domain Eukaryota; kingdom Metazoa; phylum Arthropoda; class Insecta; order Phasmatodea; family Phasmatidae; genus Clitarchus; species Clitarchus hookeri. The sequence continues at coordinate 87,809 of NQII01005453.1, read as the reverse complement.
TGCGTCACGTTGAACGTGGATAGTCTACAGCATTTTTAAAATGTCCATATATCATATGGTTTGCTGACTATATGCTCGTTGCCACCGAGTATAAAAAACGTACATCATTTTTAGCTACTGTTAATGAGCTGAAGTGTTTTGTATAGGTAAAAGGACAATGGCTGGACAGTATCATTGCGCCATTTGGACAGACTCTCAAAGGAGCTTCACTCTGACAAATTCATTTCTGTAGTTTTAATTACTGTGAGCAATTGCAATGTTTTATTTTTATCAGTTCTTAATACAAAATTATAACTTAAAACTGTTCACTTTCTAGCTATATTTTCATTCATTTATATTTTTAATTGGGCATTGTTTTGGTTTAGTTTTAAAAATTCACACTTTGAAACACACAGAAATATGCTTATCGTGTAGTAAACTTTCTCAGTGAAGACGAAGTATCATATACGACAAAATATATTTTGTAGAAGAAAAAAACTGAATGTAAACTAGTGTATTTTTGGGTACGCGATGAGAGATTTGTGAGACCAATCGAGACGATATTGTAAGTTCTTAAAACTTCCCTTGATAATAGCCATCAGTTCTGGTGCTATGCCTCAGCTTCACGAGTGAATAACGTTATAGTAACCTGAGTAACTTTGGAAAAAACTAACGTAAAATAAGTCAGTCAAAATGAGGCTTGTTTTTTTGAAATTTAGAAGAAAAATCATTGGAAATAAATATTTAGGTGAGCATGTGTTACACACCAATATTCGCACAAAAATTCCAGGTCAAAAAATTGTTTCTTGTGACCTAGTAATAGCTCTTAATTTTCCTCAGCGTGTTGAATCTATGTATATTAGACCTATTTTAACTGTAAAGCTTAATGGCTTCTTTACAAATTTTTGAAGAGTAAATTATATATATATATGAGATATATAAACCAGTTAATTTCAGACGTAATTAACTATCACTTCCGATCTGCGTGCATAGCTAAGCTCGCAGACTCCCCAAAGAGTTCAAACGATCAGTAAGAGCTGCAAGTTAAAATTTCCAAGTTATGCATCAGAAAACCTAATATTCTCCAAGAAAGATGGTCTCGAGTCATTTTAAAAGTGCAATTAATTATTCTTCTATATTCGTCTTTTAATACTCGTTGCTGCCCAGAATCGTACTTGTGTTTACGTATTTACAAATTATACAAACTTCGAAGTTCTCCTGATATGATCGCCACATTGAAGTCTGCATAAACAGTCAGTGAATAATATGTCAACTATGCCTTGTTACATGAACATTAGGCAATTAATTTTGTGGTTTGAGATCTTATCGTGGCATAGTACTCTTTTATCATTACTTCTACAGTCATTGTTTACAAACGCATTATTTGTTTTTACCTTGTTGCGCTTTCATCCACTCTGTTACTGCTGGTTCCTGTTACCCAACTTCAAATATTTTTTAATATCGCACATATTAATTTATTATGTCTTAGTAGCCGTGTGATCTTATATAAACAACAACATTGTATGTGATCTGCAGTGTAGTGTACCTAGAACTAACTAGATTAACTGTTGTAAAGTTTTGTAGCTTAATATAATTTCTGTCGGGAATCTTGCATATAGCTTTAGCTTCTGTGTCAACTGTTTGCAAGGTGTAAGATGATCGAAGTTGGTGTTTTGGTTTGTAATTTTTAGAGCCTATGCTTGTATGTTGTATATGTGCATAATTGTATGAATTTTCTGCTGGCGAAATTAGTATGCTGAGAGCAAAGCTAGTTTTTGACGTTTTTCAAAGCCCAAACATATTTTAACTAAATGATCATCCAATAGTTATTTTACTAACAAATACTTGTATATGAAAATTTGTATAATTTTTGGGTGAATCATAAACGGGAATAATGAATTGTTAATGTACAACACTTAAATAATGTTATGCACTTTGACTCATTTTTAAACTTGTTTTAACACATTAATTTGCCATTCGTGAATAGTGTTAAACTTTCTCCTTTTATTTTTAAATGGAGAAAGAAGAGTATGGATTACGTGGTCAAAATTTTAATGGATGTATAAATAATCAGATAGTAAAAATATCAACCAAACAAACTACATGGTTTTAATAGAGACGATATATATAGAAAACATTATGTATGTTACTGTTTTGTAAAGTTGTTTATTTAAGTATGTATGATCAATGGCAAAAAGTTAAAACTGGATATTTCGTTTGTTATTATTTATATAATGATTAAAGTATTCTGTAAAAAACTATGTGTGCTAATTTTCATATACGCATAAGGAATCTACCTAATGAACGCAAGGATAGTTTAGACAGTTGGGTGAACTTGAGTAAAGAAACTACAGGATCATTCAAAAGTTACAATACATAGGAATGTTTCAAAATATTATTTGTGTAACCAAATTCGCCATTGAAATAACGTATCGATTGTTCTTGTGTTTTAGTCAATGTGACACTTGCAACGCCGCATTTGTGATGCCTGTGCTCAGATTCCTGTTCAAACATTGCGTGAAATGCAAGGTGAATGGGTAGAACGCATGGGTACATGTGCATTCGCAACAACGGGGGGCATGTTTATCGTGTTTTGTAATGGCATCCTAACATACATTCCTTGTGTGCTATGAATGGCACATTTTTGTTAACCCCTATGTATGGTGGCTTTTGAGTCATCCTGTACATTTACTGCTCCGTCTTCTTATATTCTTCCATGGCGATGCCTCGAGCCAGACGACCGGACGCTCGAGAACACACAGTCGACTCTGCAATCCCGCGAGCACGCTCACGACCACGAGGTCGCACCCTCTGATCGCGCTCTCGACATCGTCGATGCCCAGCGACGTTCCCCCATCGCGAACCACGGCACGAGTCATCCATCTTGCTGACTAAATGTTTCTGGTACTGCTTTAGTAAGGTGCTCAGTTTATGCTCACAAAAACCTTCTTTAGTCCATTCGCGGTTTCTTCACATTTTTTGAACGTTAGGTTGTTTCATAAATATACCACGCTTCACAAGAGATTTAAAAATTGTGATCATAAAAGTACCTTATTTTTGGTTAAATATAAATGTTATTTATATTTATTTAATTATAAACTATAATATTTCGCTTATAATTAATATGAATAAAACAGTGAGAAAATTGGCATGTTAGTAATGCCTAGTAATAAATAGTTCTTATGTAAAATATTGTTGCACTAAGTGCGCAGGAATGCGATGAGTTGTCTCTCTGGTGTAATTTCCCTGACTTAATTAAGCTTCGTTTGCNGGTGTAATTTTCCTGACTTAATTAATGAGGCGGAGGAATATCCTGGGAGTAGAACTTCAGCAGGGCTTCAGGAAAGTGCAAAGTAATCGTGAATGGACTATAATATGCATTTTTGTTTAAACATATTGGAGCACACTAAGAAAATTAACGTACCCGTTTTGCACGAGTATAGGGGTCCCTTATAATTAGAAAACATGCAGGTACTATGTAAGCATACGAAATGCTTATAAACACGACATATAGGGCTATGTTTAGAAATACAAAACGCTTCTAATTTGTTAATACTATGCGCATTCTTATATCTGACAATCCTATGCATACAGAATGTTCGATAACATGTGGTGCCAACATCACTGGCGGACAGCTGACACAATAACAATGAATAAAAAATGCTTAAATGCTATTCACGATAAAGTGTGCACTTTTGAAATCAACCTTTGAGCAATGTCACTGCCCCTACCTGCATGTATTTTAATGGGCACACTGACTGGCATGCACACAGTTAAGTTGGCAACGACGGTGAGGAAGTAGTTCCACGTCTTTGCGTTAAATTTCACAGTTTCACTTGACCGACGCATGAATAAAGTAACTGGCCCATGGCAACGTTAATTTTACAATTGACGGAATAATACACAGTGTGCACGCATGCAGATCTTAAGCAGGGCTTTCAAAAGTGCTCAGTTTACCGCGAACAGCCTATATAAACCTGTGGCCTACTTGACCATGTTTCCGAGTTATAGCACTGTTTGTACTACAAAAATGCGGTGCTGCTTATCGTTACAGGAGGTGCCTAAAATGGCCACATCCAGTCTGAACGCACGTCTGCAGCTGCATAGAAGAATGTCGTACGCTTTCAAAAATACCAGTTGTTTGTCAAATACGTCGGCAGCCTTCTTGGATACGCTGACGAAGTGTTTCGATGTTGAGGATGGGTATTGCATACACGATTGTTTTCAACTGGCTCCACAGATAAAACTCCAATGGATCGAAGTCTGTAGAACGTGCAGGTCAGCCAGTAGCTCTTGCAAGACCTGTGAAACATTTCGCATTTATCTGATGCAGGGATAGTCGAAGATGGTATACAGCTCCAAAAGAGTAATAATGAAGTCTTAAATAACAACGCGCCAACTGGAAAGTTTTGTTATTGATAAATAATTGGCGTGACAAGTCCTACGCGACCTTAAGTTTATTACTCCGTAAATATAATTTTAATAAAATATTACAGCATGGACACTTTGATCCGAACAGGTTTCGGTAACATTTTAACGTGNCCAACTGGAAAGTTTTGTTATTGATAAATAATTGGCGTGACAAGTCCTACGCGACCTTAAGTTTATTACTCCGTAAAGATCATTTTAATAAAATATTACAGCATGGACACTTTGATCCGAACAGGTTTCGGTAACATTTTAACGTATAAATGCATGTTTGTATGAATGTAAGTATGTATCTATACGTGTTTAGGTATGTGGGGCGTGTGCGCGTACATGAAGTTATTATTTTAACAGTTTCTATACATAACTGGTAAGCGACACTATTAAAATTGTTTATTTTGTAAAGAAGCATGATACGACGTGGGCAAACCTACCCCATTTGTTCGTATTTTAAAATATTTTCCTGTGTATTTTCCCATGAATCTTCTCCTGGTGACAGAATAAGTGAAGTGACCTATTCCTCNTGATGCAGGGATAGTCGAAGATGGTATACAGCTCCAAAAGAGTAATAATGAAGTCTTAAATAACAACGCGCCAACTGGAAAGTTTTGTTATTGATAAATAATTGGCGTGACAAGTCCTACGCGACCTTAAGTTTATTACTCCGTAAAGATCATTTTAATAAAATATTACAGCATGGACACTTTGATCCGAACAGGTTTCGGTAACATTTTAACGTATAAATGCATGTTTGTATGAATGTAAGTATGTATCTATACGTGTTTAGGTATGTGGGGCGTATGTGCGTACATGAAGTTGTTATTTTAACAGTTTCTATACATAACTGGTAAACGACACTATTAAAATTGTTTATTTTGTAAAGAAGCATGATACGACGTGGGCAAACCTACCCCATTTGTTCGTATTTTAAAATATTTTCCTGTGTATTTTCCCATGAATCTTCTCCTGGTGACAGAATAAGTGAAGTGACCTATTCCTTTACCCCTCCATCATTCTGTCACACAATTCCAATCGGTATCTGAAAACAAATTGTATTCAGTCATCAAATTTGTTTCATGTAAGTATGCTACTGTGATACCAACATATTTTTCACACTTATAGGCAATTTTATGCGTAGCTTATTTCTTTATGCAAGTCTGATAAATTTAAACTGCACAGTTACTCATTACAAGCAATACTTGTTTGATAATTTAAAAGTTGCCATGTATGGGCAATATTTTTACAGGGATTGAGCGAAGTTACTCTCAAGACAGCGTCGTTAAGGGCGCCTTCTACGTGGCGCTTGAACTGCGTTTTTTTACGAAACTATTCAACGTGCCCCCATGATACCAATGTACGAAAAGAAAACACACTTCAGGCGAGGATGTATAGTACTTAATACGTCATGTACATTATAAATGCTATTCCCGATCCTTTAAACATAGCTAAAATCGGCTTTTTCACACTGCTGTATCTCATAATATACTGGTTGGAGACATGGGAAACTATAATAGTGACCTGCACTAAACTTTGCTACAGGCTTTCCACTCATCAAATTATAGGGTGACCACTTAAAGTCTCAGGGGTACACGCAGCGCGACGAGAACACTGCACGCTAGTTCAGAGCTTTGCGCGTAGGAGCGAAGGGACATCAGGCGCGTGTGTCAGTGTGGTCCTTATCGCTCCCTGCCTCAAACCTCCAAGTGAGCGGCGCCCTTACGATGGTAGCCCGAATCTCTCAACTCAACAGCTGCTCATCGTCGCTTCCCTTACCCCGCCCTGCTTGCGAGGGCGAATGAGCGTGTGAAGGTCAAGCGGGCCGTAATCCCAGAAGCGCCTTGGGATTTACAAAGGCGTGCCGCCACGATAAGCCTATCGTAACTCGCGCGCTCCTGAACTTCAGCGGATTGAATCTCTGGGTTATCTGAAAAAGAATGTTATGGTACAATGCCCTAGCCTTTCTCAGTGTGACTCGGGGTGCGGGGAACCTTCCAGATTGGGACAGCGGAACTATTTAAGCCGCAACAGGCCTCTGAGCCGACAATTCTTGAGAGCTGAGAGATTGGAGGATTTTACGACCTTAAGCGGCAGGCATGCGAGGACAGCGAAGACGACGAGCCAGCAGAGCGTTGAGGGGCGGCAAGAGTGACCAGCGGGAGTGAAGTCTGCGGACTGCGAGCATCGGCACAGTGAGGAGTGAGACTAACGGGAGGGACTATTGAACTGGATGGTTGAAGACGTTGGGAATGATGGCAATAGACCGATTGAATATATATAAATAATGAGTGTGAATTATGAGACTGTAAACAATGTAGAGACGTTGATAAGGACTATAATTAGTATTGAGATAGATATTAAAGATTGCTTTCTATGAAAATAACCAGAGTAATACTGGGGATAGTTAGTTTCATGTTGTAAATAAGAGCTATGTGAGTAAATTCAAAATGAAATTTAGTTCTTTTTAGTTTATTAAAACCTTCATCCCTCACGAGCTCAGTTACATCCCTCTGGCAAATATTGCAACAGTCTACTCAGCGCGGGGCCCCTCAGTGTGGTCGCGAGGAAGCAAACCCGCTGTTCGTCTGACCAACCAATCACGTTTTTACGTGATTAATAAATCAAGTGTATGTTGACAACACGGCTGTAACAAGATATTTTGTTGCATACAAAATAATATCAAAATAATTAGTAGACAATTACTATCCTTAATCAGGTAAGTAAAGCCGGATATTTAATGACCGCGAGAAAACCGATCAGACGGAACAAAATGCTCAAAAATCATGTCCTCCTTTTGCCGGATGTCTAGTAACCCATAGCCACGTCTCTCGTGCGAGTAGTGCGGTGGAAACGACTGTAGTGTGAGGATTTTCTCGACGTACCCCCAGGGGAGCAGTATTGTCTTAATCACATCAGAAGGAACCGATAAGGGGAGGNTGTGAGGATTTTCTCGACGTACCCCCAGGGGAGCAGTATTGTCTTAATCACATCAGAAGGAACCGATAAGGGGAGGGGGAGAAGGACTAAGTGAGACTACCACCCTCAGCCCGACTTTAACGTGAAAATATTGTATAGGCCAGTTACCTTTTTTCATTACTATTCAATCCATTATTGCAAATTTCTTCTAACATTATCAAAATCTAAAATGTTACATCTAGAGCATTGGCACAATAATCAACACAAAAAAAATTAAGGTGGTGCTGTATTTTTATAAAAATTAATAGTCTGTCAATAATGATCTTCAAATCAAGAAGCTTACATCACTTGGAAGGTGCGCAATCCTTGGTTAAATGTTGAGCTCGCTAGATAACTTGATGTNTGTGAGGATTTTCTCGACGTACCCCCAGGGGAGCAGTATTGTCTTAATCACATCAGAAGGAACCGATAAGGGGAGGCGGAGAAGGACTAAGTGAGACTACCACCCTCAGTCCGACTTTAACGTGAAAATATTGTATAGGCCAGTTACCTTTTTTCATTATTATTCAATCCATTATTGCAAATTTCTTCTAACATTATCAAAATCTAAAATGTTACATCTAGAGCATTGGCACAATAATCAACACAAAAAAAATTAAGGTGGTGCTGAATTTTTATAAAAATTAATAGTCTGTCAATAATGATCTTAAAATCAAGAAGCTTACATCACTTGGAAGGTGCGCAATCCTTGGTTAAATGTTGAGTTCGCTAGATAACTTGATGTNCAAATCAAGAAGCTTACATCACTTGGAAGGTGCGCAATCCTTGGTTAAATGTTGAGCTCGCTAGATAACTTGATGTAGCTTAGGTTACTGAAGAATGATTTCCTTAAATTGGCACTGGTTCATGCGCGTCAGTGTCAGCTCAAAAGATGTAGGCAACTATTTATCCTTTTCTCATAAGCTGATGGAAAACATTTACAAAGTAATGAATACCTCCATATAAACTTACACAACTTGTAAAAACTTAAGTACACTTATTTGCATAAAAATTAGATTATCCTGTAGGTGCCATCGCAGGGGCACGTAAGTGGGTACAGGCACAGGACATTGTAGTATGTATACAGAAAACTTCCAAATATCGTACCACACCAAGCACGTATTGCAAGGGACCAACGCTTGCAGGATGCACATAGTATGGTGTTGTACCACCCGGAGCATGGAGACAGGTTCTCATACGGTCGAGCATGGAGGCATATAGATGTCGGATGTTCTCCCGAGGAAGATCCTGCCATATATGGTGCATCTGACCCTCAAAATCGGATGTAGTTGCCGCTGGCCGAAGATACCGTCCAATCTAGTTCCAAACGTTCTCGATGGACGAGAGTTATGGGGACCTTGCTGGCCAAGGAAGTATGTTAACATCACGAAGGCAGGCCAGAGATACCTGTGTTGTGTGAGGACGGGCATTATCCTGCTGGAAAATGGGGTTGTCAAGCTCCACTAGGAAGGGGAGCGCACATTGTCGCAGAGTTTCCTGGACGTATCGCCGCGCCACCAGGGTTCCTTCAATCACCATCAGTGGGGTGCGGGAATCATGGGAAATGGTTCCCCACACCATGACACCTCTTGTTGGTGAGGTGTGCCACTCTACAATGACGCGTAGACGTCGCCAGACTCGAATTAGGCGTCCGTCTGTTTCCAAACAGAACCNGAGGTGTGCCACTCTACAATGACGCGTAGACGTCGCCAGACTCGAATTAGGCGTCCGTCTGTTTCCAAACAGAACCTTGATTCGTGGCTGAACACCACTCGTCGCCAATCAGCACGCTGCCGGCAGAAGGTCACACGTGCTCGGCGATGCTCAGGTCGTAATGGCAGACGTCGTAAGGGACGCCGCGACGACAGCNCCGGCAGAAGGTCACACGTGCTCGGCGATGCTCAGGTCGTAATGGCAGACGTCGTAAGGGACGCCGCGACGACAGCTCCCGCACTGCTAGTCCCCTGGATATGGTACTGGTGGACATAGGTGTATCCCCAGCTGTCGTGACATGTACCTGTATGGTGGGCAGCAACGCCTGCGGAGTGCTTACAGCCTATCGCACGATGAAACGATCCACCCTGCTGGTGGCCCGCCGCGGTTGACCCGAGCCTTCTCGACGGGTGTGTGTACTCTTCTGTTCCCACTGCATCCAACACCGACTCTCACTGTAGGCATAACGTTTCAAGTGGCGAGTAATGTGCCGAAACGTCCAACCTGTCTCTCGGAGGCAGAAATTTGCGTCCTCTCTCAAACTCATCATAGCGTGTGGCAGCCTTCGTTGTACTCGCGCGATTCGTTCATTGTAATAAGTCTTTTTTGCAAATGAATGTATATTCAAGACATCTGTTGACTTCCCTGGCCTCCTCCAACTACCAGAGGGGGGGGGGATGCTTGCAGTCTGCCTCTTTCCAGTATTTCTGTGCCCCTGAGTACTCCCCAATTCTCCCCTTACTAAATACTATCCGGAATCGAAATACCCACTACTATATAAAAATGATCAAGATAGTCTTTCGCGGCTTTTGATCTGGACTGTGCCTTGCACCGTAATAAAAAAAATTTCGTTGCATAGTTGTTAATATTCGCATTTAATTAGCAGATGTGTGCAAAACTTAGATACATTTTTTTCTGCTATTAAACACTGATGACTTAAACTTGCATATTATTAAGTCGGCGATAGCATTTCCCCTTTTCCCAGTTGAAAAAGAACCTACGCCCATTTATTTACACAATTGCGGCAAACTATGTTAAGTTGTAGGAAATGTGGCATCATCTCCTTTTCAATACTAGCTCACAAGAGGAAAGAGAGTGGAGGGAGGGAGGGAGAGAGAGAGAGNAATGTGGCATCATCTCCTTTTCAATACTAGCTCACAAGAGGAAAGAGAGTGGAGGGAGGGAGGGAGAGAGAGAGAGAGTCAGAGAGGGATAGAGAGGGAGAGAATGGGACGATTTACATTAGGGCTCCAATCACAAGAAACCTCTCTAAGCTTTTTAGACTTGGAAATATTTTCCTCCTGATAATTAACTGTTATTGTTGTATGACGACGCAAAACCCACTCACAAAATAATGTTTACAATTAAAACAGACTTAAGGTGTATTTACAATATATTCGTAACGTGCGTACGCACGCACATATGTACGTTTTCTGTTGGTGGACATTAAAACAAAAATCTTACTTTTCTAAGCGATATTTTTTTTGTGAGCATTGTGTAAAAACATGGTACTGTTACAAGACGCCTGAAGGACGTATCTGAGTTCGCGAGGAATAGAGATTTTAATAAAAATTAAAATAATAAAATTAGATTTTAATATATTTACACAGCTATTATTTACAGCATTAATCTATCTGTCTCCACTATTACTCTTTTTATTACTCAATGAGCCCAGGGTTTAATGTTTATTTCAACTCTAATTATCGTCCTTTTCAACGTATCTGTTTAATTATAGTCAATTAACTCATACTCATCGTTAAAACACTTTCAGGCTGTCTACTGCTATCATTTGTAATGTCCTTCCCTTACGCATCCAGTCCAAAAATCTAGCCCTCCAATCGCACTATTCGCTGCGCCGATACTCGCAGTCACAGGTTTTCCACCTGCTGGTCACTTCTCTCGCCGCTCGTTTCTCTGCTCGCTCGTCGTCTATCGCTAAAACTCCAGCCACTCATCCACTAATCAACTGCCGGCTCGGAGGCCTGTCCCACTTTTATATGAGTCGCCCTGACCATCTGAGTGGTTCAACGCACCCCAAGTCATGCTCAGAGAAACGAGGTCAGTAATCCAGAGAATTTTTCAGATAAACGCTGAAATTCAACACAACTAAGGTCAGGAAAGCGCGGTGGATGTTTTGTGTAACAGGTACGCGCTTTTTGGTTAATTGGTCACCTGCCATTCAGAACATTCCTTTGACTTGCCGCCTGTTATCATATAAATTCTCTGTCCTCCTCTTCCACTCGTTCGCACGGGTTGGGCCAAGGCCGACGCAGACCAGCGATACGTAACAGTACAATTTCGAAACATTGGCTAAAGAATAACAGAATTTCGTGTATTAATGAGTTTACCTTAATAAATTTAGTTAAAAGAATTAATTTATTATTAAACCGGAACTTATGATTGGTCGAGAGTTCAGTACGTGTGTAGAAGTTGAAAGTTAAGCTACTCTGTCTCTCTTTTCTACGTACGTGCGTTAAGTGTGAATGTGAATGGATGCATGTATTCAATTTTTCTTCATACTTACGAACGTTACTTGCAGGTTGAGAATACATCTTATGAACAGCACTAAAGAGCGGAGTTACAGGAAACTGAGTGGTCTGGCACAGCGCGGTACGATGCCGACTTGCTCCTCTCGAAGTCTACTCACTCACTGATTACCACGTTGCGCGGCCAGTCCGATTGCATTCGAAAACTGCGCGGTGTGGAATAGAGAGATACTATTTAACGTCGAGCTCTTAAGAGTTGATGAGGGTGAAGTGAGTATGGAGCAGTGCCGGAATGCAATTGCAGGGGGATACGGGAGATCCCCGAGAAAACCTGCCGACCAGCGGCATCGCCCGGCACGATTCCCACATGCGAAAATCTGGGAGCGACCTCGCCGGGAATGGAACCCGGTTTGCCTTGGTGGGAGACGATTAGTCTGACCACTACACCACCGCGGTTCCAAACTGCGCACAGAATACCAGAGAGCCGTCGCAATGTTATGAAAACCACTGCACAAGAGACGGTGGGTGTTTGCAGCTCCAGAAGTGGACTTACATGAAGGACCCAGTGGCGGCAAAGCCTGAGGGACGGCAAAATCAGAAAAGTGCCATAGTTGGGAAAATAATAATTTTCCCACTAAAAAAAAAAGTTAATCTAGCTGACATTCTAATTATTTTGCAAACAAATTTTTTTGGAACCTATACTCTACGTTTGGGGCAAATGTGCAAAATTCGTATTGATAATACGCTGCTATTAAGTTGTATCATGTTCTGAATGTGCTGATATAAAAGTTAGTACATGACGAAGCCTTTAGAAAAACAATAGTTTAATTTTTCGTATAATTAATGTAAATGGTATCGATAGGCAACAAACACCTGTATTCCACAAAGNAAAAACAATAGTTTAATTTTTCGTATAATTAATGTAAATGGTATCGATAGGCAACAAACACCTGTATTCCACAAAGTCCTTAACACTGTGATTAATACATGAAATTTCTGTCTAGCGTTTAATCTGTAGTTTACACAAGTGGAAGGGGGAAGCTGTGATAACTAACGCTGCTGGTATTTGATGTGTTTGGAAGGGAGGGGACAGCAAAACCCATGTGGCCCGTTAGCAGCAAAAATAATATACATCCGCTTCTGCAACTACGTAGATACAGTTGTATGCATGTTTTGATAACATGTACCTTCAAGCTCAAACACAAATATTTATTAGCTTGAGAGCAAACGGTAAAGTGTTTTTTTTTTACAAGCAACACGTTTTCTACTGGAAACGCAGAATAAAAAAAAACGTAAGTAACATTCGAAGTACGTAATGTTACGCGTAAATACGGGGCCCTAAAAATAGCTTTACCACAAGCCTCCAAAATCCCATGGGCCGCCCTGGGCGGTCTGTCCTTTCTCCTTGAGTTCACTGAAACACGGGTTATAATCTCTCGCTCAGGACCTCGACCCCAAAAAAACCGTTGCGGTGCGGCATCTGGCAACACCGAGCGTCAGCCTGTCTTATCCCGTTCCCTGTTGCCTTTTTTATCGCTTTCCTTCCGCTCTCGGGTGAAGCCAAGCGTTGCGCAGCAAGTCACACACCCGACTGCGCCACTAGCGCTCGCCCCTTGGCCGCGGCGGCTGCTCGAACTATCAGACAGTTACATTGATTACTAGCTGCGCACACGCGGCGGCAGTTAGTGACAGTCGCCGACCGCGTGTCATGCCGGCTGGTGTCACGACGGGATAACACCACCGTAACGTTTCGGTTTGTCAAACGATACCGGCGTGAATTACACTAATCCCGTCAGTTCTTTCGCGTTACTTATCGTATTTTTCGGAAGTTGAAGATGTCCGCGAATAAGGATGAATCGTGTGTGGAAATGGAGCCGCTGGATAAGCGGACGAGGTTCCAAGTGAACAGGGTGGACGGCGAGGAAGGACAGCCTTTAAGGGAAAACGAGGGTAGCGACGACGACGACGACGACGATGATGCTTCCGGAAACGACACGCGGTACGCCAAAAGTTTCAGGCACTTCACCCGCGAGGCCTTGCCACGAATGGATAATTACAGGAACATCATGTCCATACAAGCTGCATACAGGCCTACGTTGGACGAACTGCATAATGCCACGCTTCAGGCTAAGGTAAGGTTATATTTATGATGAATGTTTATCAAGTCCTAACGTTAACCTAATGTTCCTGCAAGTTTTAAAAATTCGAACTTTTTTGTATGTGTAATGTAAGCAACGCGCCTGTGGCATATTTTTAGTGCGTTAATGACTACTATAAAGTAAAAGTTACGTAAAATTCAAACTTCGGTGCATTTGTTCGAGAGTTTGCATGCCATGTGCTCCTGTTGCATTTGTTAAAACGAGTCAGAGCTGCCAACGTCTTAACACACACTGTCCCCGAGTTTATTGTTTCGTTAGCTGACGCTACACAAAACCGTTTCAGCGAGAAACTTTATTTTGAGTAAAATGCAATCCCCCTCCACCACTTACATTTTTTGCGTTTTAAGTATGCTGCATTTTAAAGTGTATATTATTTATGAAGTACTTTGCAGTTATAAAGACTGAAGTGAAGTTAACTTCGAAACGCAGATTCAAAGTTTTAGTAATGGCATTTTTCTGGTGACAACCAACCTTTGAAAAAAATAACTATAAACAGACTAAACATAAAAGAAAAACGTGACAGCTGCTCGACTTCAGCACAAGAACAGCTCACGTGCCCGGAGCGACTCGTCCTGCAACTGTAAGGAGGGTTGCAATACAAATGTTCACAGGAGGCTTCGGATAGCGTATGCATGTTCACATGGCTATAAAATAAAAACTAGGTGTAATGTGTTAATAAAAAAATACCGCACTTTATTCGCAGGACAGTAGTGTACGTATTTATTAAAATATGATAGATCATAAGCTCCAATTTGTTGCTGCAGGCCTCCAAACATCGCACTAAAACCATTGAAATATTGCACCTTTTATTTCAAACCTGTAATTAAGTAGCATGTTTAAGGGCTCTCAAATTAAAAAACCTCTAATTGCACATATAATGGATCTAGAACATCTTAATGATACATTGCTCGAGTAACAAAATATACATCAACATTGAGGGGACGGCACGTACATTCTAGGATAAATCCTTAGTAACATCGAACTTTGTACTCTAAACCAATGTTATACTAGTACTTCCTCAAGGAGATTATAGTTCATAATGGGAAGTAGGGGGACAATTAATTAAACAAAACTAATAAATTCAGGAGTATCTATACTGATTCAACTTAGAATAATTACAGCGCGAGGTTGTTGGTGGGGTTAGGGATCGTGGTAGGTGTGAAGGACAATCTGTTATGGGAGGACAAGGATATAAGGGGCTCCGGGCTCGCTCTCTCACCGTAGCGTAAGACACTTACCCCCAATCGCTGCTCGGAGAACGCCTTTCAGGGAGGACCGACGCAGACGGACACCCCGGCTCTTAGCCGCCGTGTCCACCCCACTACTTGTTCATACCCACCTTCTCCGATATCCTTAATTCCTATTGGCTCTCCCTTGTAGCCTGGGCGGGGTCACTGCCGTTAGATGATGTTGAAATTGCCGCAACCCCACTGCCAGCCAGACCCAGATATTCTCCGTACTTCTGCAGATTCCTGCATTTTAGTCGTTGCGTTACAGTCCCCGTTGTTTGCGAACATTGTTTTAAGTAGATAGATTATGCCGATCCGAGGGCAAGGGCTGGGGGCTGCGTATCCGCAGCAATCTTCGATACGCCATCTTGGATGATGTCACAGTCACCATCTTGGATGATGCCACAGCCACCATCTTGTTTCCACTTTTTTGTTTACATCGGCTGTTGCAAGGGGGCATTCCAGTCGTTCAACCACCGTATTTGTTCATGGAGATGGCAGTTAGAATCCGCTGGTGTGTGTCTCGCTCGGCTGCCATGTTGCTTTTTATTTAGTTTTCGCAGAGCTCAAAATATCGTCTGGAGGAGGGTGGGATCTAATTGCTGAATCTTGGGTCTGCATGCAGACGTCTTAGACCACTCGGCTATCGGGACATGTGCTTGGTGTTGAAGCTGGAAAAAAGTGTAATTAATACGGAATTATGTGTCAACAAAGTCTGTGTAACTACGGTCTTCAAGTTATTTATGCATTGTGTAGCAAAACTTTTTTTTTTTTNTTATGTGTCAACAAAGTCTGTGTAACTACGGTCTTCAAGTTATTTATGCATTGTGTAGCAAAACTTTTTTTTTTTTAATTTTTCCAACAATATGAAAACATATTTCATCAGTAGTGGGATTTAAGCTTTAAAACTGAATAATATAGTTAGATTTTTTTTTTCACTGAACCATGGCATAGACTAGCTATTTATGAATACACACATATATATATATATATATATATATTTTTTTTATTATCCCATTACTAGGAATTTTATTGTCAACGAGTGCAGTTAAAATCCTCACGCATAGTTTTGCATATAGACAGCAGAGTTACATACCAGATGAAAAAAAGGAGAGTGCAGTTACTCTCCTAACAATAGGCTGCGTTGCTAGACTCCTGTGAAACAGACTATTTGACTCACAAAGAAGACTCTGACGTCCTACCACAGAAGTCAGTTCACCTGGACACAATAAATATCAAGTAAATAAAAAGTCTAATAAGCACTTGCAAAAATATTTGTCACGTGGTCATAAATACTCGCTGCTTGTATTAACGTGAAGATGCTGTGGTTTCCTTACAGACGNGTACCAAAAATATTTGTCACGTGGTCATAAATACTCGCTGCTTGTATTAACGTGAAGATGCTGTGGTTTCCTTACATACGTACAGACTTTATCGTAAGACCTCAAATTAGCAACTCCAGGTATTGACAGGACGTGTGACTGCTGACTGCGAAGACCTTCAAAGAATCGATGCGTGTTAAAAAAAAAATCATACATAACTTTTAATTATTTCATCGGTGCTAGTACTTACTTTCAGAAGACTTTGCAATACGCTAGACCTGACAGTCAATGCCGACTTGCTCCGATGTCGGTTGACAGGCCAAGCACGAACTTTTGGCAAGGGACCGACGCGACATACTGGCTGCCAATCACTGCACAAATAAAATATACATCGTTAATAACTTTTGCATTGTAGCATTCAGTAAGCACACAAAACAATTTTATTTTAAAATCGTTTGCTTAAAAAATTTATTAAAAATAAAAATTAAGCCAAACAACTTAACAACAAACTGAATCAGTTATTTATTTTAAAATTAAAGAGAACATTAGCAAACAATCTGCATGAAATGTGATGACAAATAAATTTAAGAGCTCGTTAGCAAACAAAATTAACAAGAGTACATAAAACTCTATGATAAAAAAAATTGGAAATAACATACTTTAGCGAGCAATTACTCGAAGCATAACTGAAAGGTGACCGTGAAAACTCGCAATAACTCTCCAAGCACAAAATGGCGATGAAGCAGGATTTTGGCCAGCCATTTTTATTGGTTGACTTCCTTTCCCACCCTACTTATTTTCTCATAAACTATGCAGGGATGGTAGCAGTAGGAAAATACCAGGTGAATTTGAGACGACCAAATCGGTTGACGTTTCAGGTAGGGGTGCCTCTTCCCCCTCCTTCCCAACAACATGTAACTCTAACTATTATTTCAATAAAATATTTAATTTATAAAAAAAAATTCAATATTGACATGCTGCCATGGATTATTAGTTATTATTTCAGTTTTCATACAAAAATAATTGCAAANAATTGTTCCAATAAAATTTTTAATTTATAAAAAAAATTCAATATTGACATGCTGCCATGGATTATTAGTTATTATTTCAGTTTTCATACAAAAATAATTGCAAATAGTGTCGTCACATATTGCAATTTCAGATTTAGAAATAATTTATTGACCCCGAGACATTTGCCGGCCAGATATAGCGAGTAGCAGCATTGCGCGGCGTGAGACCGCACTGCCTCGTCGCGCGCGGGGCGACACCTTCTCACACTACGGCTGCGGCATTTCCCACCGCCCGCAGAGATAACGCAAGCACCTTCCGTCGCCACGGTGTGAACGCGGCACCGTGATAGAGCCGCGCCGCTTGGCAGGGCAGGAGTGACTAACTTGCCTCATCTCCAGAACAAAAAAAAAATTTAATTATTCCACCTGAAAAAATAAACTTAGCCCCCAGTCCACACACAACCAAAGGGCATTGGAAACAGTACACTGCTAGTCTTGCACAAAAATATGTAAACGAGAAGCATAAAGATGCATTATCCCCTTTTTCCAGACTTTGAAACTATTGCAAAATCACATGTGCACAGAACTATGTATCAGTATGTGCAAGAAAACACTGCATGTGCTAAGGAGCCAGTAACCGAACTGTATTCGCTTTCTGTTATTTTTTGAACTTATACCTATATACAAAATGTTGTAGAGTAGTATAATTGTGATGAGTCTGGGGCATCGGCGTCTGGCGTAGTAGCCAGGCGCCGGTCGCCATCTTGGATCCATGTGTCCTTAAACCCAAAAAAAAAAAAAACCAAATTTAAAAAATATTTGCAGAAAATTATATTAAAAATTTTTATTTTAAAATAATTAAAATTTTTTTTAAAATTATTAGCAAATNAGTGACTAACTTGCCTCATCTCCAGAACAAAAAAAAAATTTAATTATTCCACCTGAAAAAATAAACTTAGCCCCCAGTCCACACACAACCAAAGGGCATTGGAAACAGTACACTGCTAGTCTTGCACAAAAATATGTAAACGAGAAGCATAAAGATGCNCCACAACCAAAGGGCATTGGAAACAGTACACTGCTAGTCTTGCACAAAAATATGTAAACGAGAAGCATAAAGATGCATTATCCCCTTTTTCCAGACTTTGAAACTATTGAAAAATCACATGTGCACAGAACTATGTATCAGTATGTGCAAGAAAACACTGCATGTGCTAAGGAGCCAGTAACCGAACTGTATTCGCTTTCTGTTATTTTTTTAACTTATACCTATATACAAAATGTTGTAGAGTAGTATAATTGTGATGAGTCTGGGGCATCGGCGTCTGGCGTAGTAGCCAGGCGCCGGTCGCCATCTTGGATCCATGTGTCCTTAAACCCAAAAAAAAAAAAAACCAAATTTAAAAAATATTTGCAGAAAATTATATTAAAAATTTTTATTTTAAAATAATTAAAATTTTTTTTAAAATTATTAGCAAATGTCTTTAAAAATCTTAAATTTCAGAGGTCCCGCCTCACCGTCTCCACCCATACTCATTCCGCCATCTTGGTAGGCATCACAACGACGATCTGCCATCTTGGTAGGTGCAACTGTTCGCCATTTTGGTAGGCATCACAGTTACCATCCGCCATCTTGGTTTTTCCATTTGTCATTTGTTTATACAGTACAGGAGTTTGCTTCTCGCCTTCATTCAACCACCATCTTGTTTTTTTTNTTTTCCATTTGTCATTTGTTTATACAGTACAGGAGTTTGCTTCTCGCCTTCATTCAACCACCATCTTGTTTTTTTTTGTTTGGCATTTGTTTTACATTGCTGGTGCTGTCCTCAGCACCAGGTCTAGCAGACGACTGACCCTCTCCACCCCCTCCAATGTCTCTAATTGGCTAATTGGCCATGCCCTTCCAATATATTTAATTGCTTCGACAATGTTTTTCATTGGCTAATTACACGNTCTAATTGGCTAATTGGCCATGCCCTTCCAATATATTTAATTGCTTCGACAATGTTTTTCATTGGCTAATTACACGGGTGTTTTTGGAAACATTCATTGGACCAATCAGCAGCCTACTTTAATCGCGAGGGCGGACTATTTTTTCTCCTTAAAACACTTGAAGACGCACCCGAGGCCCCCTCCCCCCCTGGGAAATCAGTAATTTTTCTCGCTCTTAGAAATGCACGCGCGGTGTTCGAGCGGCCATACAATCCTTTCGGCCATTTTGGCATTTGGAAGGGTGCGCTCGCTTAGTGCTTTGGACAAACGGGACGAGTTANCCATACAATCCTTTCGGCCATTTTGGCATTTGGAAGGGTGCGCTCGCTTAGTGCTTTGGACAAACGGGACGAGTTATCGTACCTGCCAAAATAATTTTATCTGGTCTACGCACCGTACAAAATTCTGATCGTAATTCAAGAATTCGCCAGCCTCCCTGCAGCAGGACGAAGACACACGGGATTGCCTCCTGTGCAAAGAGTGTTTCGAGGGTTGCACTACCTCTGTTTCCGACACACCACATCGCAGGGGTTGGTGCAAGGCTCTCGCGATGCCTGAGCCAATGGAAGACGATGTCACCATTGAAGAAGCCCTCCCCGTTGTCTGCTCCATCCTGGTCTGCGTGGGTCGGCAAAATAATACCAGCGAGGCTTCGACTCAAACGGCCCCAATTAAAAGTCGAAGGTCTTGCCGCAGCCACTGTGTGGACACCACGATCCATAACAATTCTGTGGAACCTGCATCGAACTGTGAAGCACGCCCATGCAAGCGTCTATGTATGATGTCGCCTGCTGCCACGAACATGGGTTCGTCCACGACCTACTTTAACTGGGAAGAAGGCACTTTGAACGTTCTTATTCTACTGCATCAGATCGAACGTTAGACTACTAATAATTTTTTACGAACATAATTTGGCTCGCACATTTAAATTTTGAAGACTCTAATTTTATGTGTATTTATAATTTTTTAATTTGTGTAAATAGAACATACTTGTATAAAAATTAATTTTCTCTGTATTTCTATTTTAAACCTTTTGCTTTTTTTTTTAAATATAACACTAAATTTTTTTGCTAAATAAATAGTGTGGAGAAAATAAATATTAGTGAAAATTGCACACCTCTTTCTCGTTTGGGCCGTCATATGTACATCCTTGGCCGTTTTTTTTTTACCCATTGCCTCGAATTGCTTACGTTCGTTAGCGGCTCGTTCCACCGCACTAACGATATGTGTTACCGCCCTCAGCGATACTGCCCAGAGCAGAGATTGCATGTATCAATGTGGTAAGGAATTCGCCTCAGTATTTTTCTTCCCTCTCCTCTTGCAACTTCGTCTTGCTTTCTTCGCGCTCATGGTNGTGGTAAGGAATTCGCCTCAGTATTTTTCTTCCCTCTCCTCTTGCAACTTCGTCTTGCTTTCTTCGCGCTCATGGTAATCTTCACATTGGCTTTTATTGCGTTGGAAACCCACCACACTGCTATTTTTTCACAGTCCAGTGTCTGTTGTGCGATGTATTTCTTCTGCTGTATGCGCGAGTATCTTGTCTGCCTGGTGCCTGGCCTGCAGATCCTGTATCTGGGAATGTACAGCTTGAAAGGTAGAAAGGTATCGACTATCACTCTTCCAGATTTGATCTTTCTTCTACTAGTAATCACACGCTACTGCGCTATAAACGGATATATGACCGATCTTTATACTTTCTTGTTTCATTATCATTCTAGACTTGGAGCAATACAGACATGAAGTGCTAATGTAACATCTTCTTTGTCGTTTCTGNCTTGTTTCATTATCATTCTAGACTTGGAGCAATACAGACATGAAGTGCTAATGTAACATCTTCTTTGTCGTTTCTGTGGTAGAGCATTTACAGCTTTGTAGAATTTTCGACATACAATAACAACCTGCAGAATGAAAAGTTAGTGTTTTTTTGAATGCAATATCTGCCAGAGGTAGTTTACTCGGAGTGATATTTTGAGGAGACTTTCTAAAATTTGCAGCACTGATTATGCGCAATATCCGCATGCTCCGCACTCAGCTCTGCATGCTCCGCACTCAGTTCTGCATGCTCCGCAATCNCTGATTATGCGCAATATCCGCATGCTCCGCACTCAGCTCTGCATGCTCCGCACTCAGTTCTGCATGCTCCGCAATCCGCTCCGCATGCAACGCAATTGGCTCCACTCGCTCCGCAATCAGCTCCGCATAGTGCATACGCNATGCTCCGCAATCCGCTCCGCATGCAACGCAATTGGCTCCACTCGCTCCGCAATCAGCTCCGCATAGTGCATACGCACGCCTATACCAGTTTTTTTTTTTGGCTCTTCAGTGTAATGTAGTAGGCAAGTTCCAAGAAAATACGACGTGAGCAGCAGCAGTTGTTTGTTCTCCGCCAGACCTTTCTGATGTGAGCGCAAACATCGGGTGCGTGTTTGAACAGTGTCGCAGTTAAGATCAAACATGTGGTGTTCTTGAGGTCACGTCTAAACTTATCGCAGGCCGGTGTCGATGGATATACTTGCTTGATGAATGTATTGGCGACCTGACAAATTACAGCAACCGAAATACCAGCATCTGGCACATGTACTGCAGACTGTGGAAGGCCTGCGTTATTTCCCTTTGCAGCGATAACGAAGCATTCGTGCCACCGAGCGAAGCATTGTGAAACTCGGTGTTTATTTTCGACGATGTGGCATGTGAGATACAGACTTGTATTCAAGAGTACTTTAGCATGGAACGGTGGGCTGTGTGTACTTGAGCCAAACTTATTTGTGCGTGCTCAATCAGTTACTATTGCGATAATGTGAATTTTATCGTGTTTCGCATCGACGATACGAACTTGCGGAATGCGTACGATGACCACATCAAGACGGACATGACATTCGCAGAGTTTAAGGATATGTGTTCATTGTGCTGGAATGAGGAGTACAGCATATTGACTATCGATAAGGATTCGCCAGTACATAAGGGAAGGCACAGGCGTGGCTTCGGTTAGTTTATAGTACGATGCCTACCATGAGTCGCAATACAATTTCAAAGTTCGGACATGGTCTAAGCCCTGATGATGATGATGGAAAAGTGCTAATGGAAGCTTGCCTCACCACTGTTCGCAGAGGCCAGTAGCTTCTTGGGCAAAAGACCAAGAGCATGAAAAATGAAGCTGTGGGAGATTTGGTGGCCATCGACCGGCACGTAGGGGGCGCGTAGGCACTGATAATATACCTGATCGTGTCGAATGCGCAGATATGGGAAGAATTTAAGGCTCTTTAAATTACATTAACGTCCAAACTGGCTGCCAAAACCGATGTTGTGAGGCATAGTAAGGTGCTGGATGTGTGCATCGACCGATTGGAGAGGATCAATAATTCGCTTTTCTCAACTCGAGAATGAATATGTACATATACCTGTGTGGTCGTGTGTTTATTCCATTCTATGAATGATGGCGGACCGAACCGAACTGACGACTGAGCTGCAGCAGGACATCGAAGCTGTTCGTGCGAAACATCTACTCGCGAAAAGTTACAAACTGGCTCTCGAGAATCTAAGGGAAGAGGCTTACAAGCCAATATCCAGCCATCTCGACATACTTGGTCGACAATGGCAGGAGAAAGCTTTGCCATGTCCGGATATCAAACATGAAATCAAGGTGGAAGGACAAACCCCGACGCATAAACTGAAAATAATTCCAGAACTGCCCGAAATGTAAGGGGTCATCACTAGCGACTAAAATGATCTGCCCCTGNGACGCATAAACTGAAAATAATTCCAGAACTGCCCGAAATGTAAGGGGTCATCACTAGCGACTAAAATGATCTGCCCCTGATCGATTTGCTGCCTGCACAAGAACGTAAACAAGCACGAGAGCACGGGCGTGAGGTGGGCACTCTTGTCGGGCACCACATCGCTTCCTACTCCGATCGGAAAAGCTACGAGACGTACGGTCTGCGACATAGCGATGAAAAATGGTTTCTCAAAAACAAAGATGTAATATTTTTTCCAGGAGATGTGATGCAGNCGGTCTGCGACATAGCGATGAAAAATGGTTTCTCAAAAACAAAGATGTAATATTTTTTCCAGGAGATGTGATGCAGATCGGCAAGCGCACGGTGAAAATGGCACATGGTCTGTGCGAACTTTTGTTTCGTTGGCGTCCCGGACGCTACTCAGAATCGGATTTGCACAAGTACCGCCGCCTGTTACAGTCCAGTCTCGGAACTGGATGTGTAGTCCGAAGCAAGTTTGCGGGTGGGGGTAAGTAATGAGTTAACCTGGTGGAGGGGGATAGTTAAGTGGTGATAGAGAAAGAGGCCAAAAGTGGGGAGTACATGGATAACATTTAAATGTGGTATACATTGGTACAAGAACCTGAACTTGTACAATTATAAAGTATTTCATTGTTAAAATTCACCACTTAGACTGTTTGCATGCAACAAAAAAACCTCTTGCATNTGTACAATTATAAAGTATTTCATTGTTAAAATTCACCACTTAGACTGTTTGCATGCAACAAAAAAACCTCTTGCATAACCATTTTTTACATGAAAGATTTCCTTAAAACCTATAGAATCTACAATTAAATAAAATCATATATTACACCATGGGAGGCCTCCATCATGAATCTATGTACAGTATAATGTACAATTAAGAAATTAGCAACCAAATATTCATCTTCACAATAATTAAAGTCTCATAAACAACAATTTATATTATATACATGCNGAAGAAATTAGCAACCAAATATTCATCTTCACAATAATTAAAGTCTCATAAACAACAATTTATATTATATACATGCTAATTTTTATCAATGACACTTTTGATTGTAAAATATGAAACGTATAACATTTCACTTATTATTGCTTTGTTTAGATGCTGGTGTATGTTAGAACATATTCAATAACTTTATGCTATTTTAAACATCTCTGCTTTGACAGTCTCCCTGCTTATTGCGACGTAGTAGAAAATAATATTCCCTCGTCCCTCATTTTTTCTCGTTTACAGTTTCTGAGGGGATTCAATTTTTATTTAATTTCAACCACTCGCTGATTAGATACCACCTATCACAGTAATGTCACATACCACTTTTATATATAATTTGATCAAATCACGTAGGTACTTTGATGTTGTTATAACATGTAATTGTCCAGGATGTGTATTTAAATGTAAAACAAAACAAATCAATCATTATAAAAGGGAAGCCGTTATTCTTACTAATTTTAAATTCATCGCAAGCTAATAATGTTTTCTTTATACACTATAATTGTTTAAGTACTATGTTTTGATGCATCTTTCGGGAGGCCCATATATCAGGCAATAGGTACAGTGAGAAAATATGGTATAAGTAATGTTAATGGTGTTTGCCTGGCCGTATATTTCAACGTTACTAGTTACTATGCCCAATGTCCGATCAGGGCGGAATAAGCTAAACGTGTGGGATGGGTAAGAGATATACCGCGATATATGTCGAAAAAATGTGTTTTGAGACTAAAAAAGTAAATGTTATGAGAGCTCTCGGAAGATGAATTATCTAAATCAATGACGATGTGAAAGGTGAATGATGCCGTTACGTTGGCATCCTGCACGAGCACGGTCAGTTACCCGTGGACGAGGCGATGCGCAATGCTGACTGCTCGCCGCTCCCGGTGACACTCAGAGTTGCACGATCTCATGGTGCGCGTTCTCCCGGCGCACTGTGGAACTCCGTCACATAACTGTTGGTATCTTCTCGTAGGGTCCGTTGATCCTCTGCTGATTTTGGTCGTATTTCCTGATGAACGGGAACAAGCAGGGATGGGTGGCTGATTGTTGCAAGGTAGGAACACTGGCGTGTGTGGCGGTTTGTAAGGCCTCAGTTACTCCGTAATCTTGCCGCAATTTTTACCACATGTATATAGAGGAATAAGATGGAAGAAATTAGTACTGCGAATAGTGAAATGCNAATCTTGCCGCAATTTTTACCACATGTATATAGAGGAATAAGATGGAAGAAATTAGTACTGCGAATAGTGAAATGCGTATGTACGAGAACTCCGCTTACGCGATTTAATAGAATAGTTTATGGGGAAGTATTGTCGGTTGAGAGAAAATTTATATCTGCGGGGGAAGTGTTGTCTGTAAGATTGGTTCGGACATTCCATTGAATATCGAGTAGGCGCGCAATGCTGGTAATGGTAACACCTTTGAAGATGCTCAATTGTTCTGTTGGAAAAAGAATATCCTTCAACCAATGNACGCAATGCTGGTAATGGTAACACCTTTGAAGATGCTCAATTGTTCTGTTGGAAAAAGAATATCCTTCAACCAATGAATTGGAATACCCGTATGCACTGTTGTGTTGTGAGGTGCGCATGTGTCGCAAATATTAATTCAGTATATTAAAGTATTGCGTCAATGGTGTAGTTTTCATCCACATGGAAGTAAAATTTCCAGTGTTCCAATGTTGTCATGTCGCACGGTACGCGAGTTGTTATTGTTGATACAACTAATATACAGCTTCGTGGGTGCNCAATGTTGTCATGTCGCACGGTACGCGAGTTGTTATTGTTGATACAACTAATATACAGCTTCGTGGGTGCATTGGCAATTAAGTATATGTTTGGTTGTAGTTGTATAATAGTAATTTTGTTGTTATTTATACAACGGAATGAGCATTTTTTTGTAGTAGGTACTACAGTGCCTATTTCAATGGCTGCCTTGATGCACTTTACTTTTTTCGGCGGGGATAAGTATTTCTGGTATTCGGTATATTTCAAATTCATTTTCCAAGGGCATTGGAATGTCGTATATATTGTGAGTGTTCATATCCGCTAGTATAGTCATTTCCTTTTGTATTATATAATATGGGCAATTTTTTAACTGAAAAGCATTAGAAAAATTTTGTATAATTTCCAATTGACATTTTTTTGGATTAAGGGTACCTGTATATTTAGAAACATTTGCGTTTCTGTGAGGGAACATTCTGCAATAGGTAGATGAAAATACATGATATTAGTTGGTGGGAGTGATAGTATAGTTATTTTTACAGTATGCAATGTTACTTCTTGGGTTCTCAATGGAGAGTTGAATAATTCTAATATGGAAGTGAAAGCAATCTGTTGCGCCGTGGTGAGTAACTCTGTAACCTGCCATGAGTTAAGCGGGGAGTTTTGCGAGATGGTAATATTATTAATGGTTTCACTTAGTATGTGTAATTTCCTGTCAATTTGGAGAGTGGCGTTATTCGTAGATTCTATTATGTAATGGATGCCCTCGATAATATGAAGTGTTGACATCTTAAGTTGTTGGTCGTTGACAGTAAGACTTTGTCATTGAACAGTAGTTGATCGAAATGCTTTTGAGTAATAGTATTGTAACACCATTCTAGTGCATGGCCGAGGAATTATAATCATCGTCTACTACGACTTTGTACATTAAAGTCGCTGTTTAATTCCGTAAGGAGGTGTCCCAACTCAGTTATAGTGTTCAAAATAGTGTGTTTTTACATAAGTGTGGGATGTCAAGTGCACAAATTTGCTGTGTCCATATTTCCGGGTTGCACGATCGTTGGGAAGTTTGGAGGGGTATTTGGTAAATCAAGGGTATAGATTATTCATATATGACTGTCCCCTAAATGGGCTTCCAGTACACACTAGTGTGCGATCGGTAAGGGGTGTTGCGTAGTCAGGGTGGAATAATATGTAGGAGAAGTAATACGACCTACAGCATAATTTCGTGTTATTTTAGATTTAACTACACACATATCGAACTTTCAAGTGTGCAAGTAGATATGTAATTAGAGTTCTGGGGCAGGGGATTGGGGCTTAGGATGGTAGGATGTACCTTGACCTTTGACCTTTATCTCAAAATTTCCCTTTCTTCCCTTTTACCCCTCAAAAATATCCTCTTTTTTCCCNTACCTTGACCTTTGACCTTTATCTCAAAATTTCCCTTTCTTCCCTTTTACCCCTCAAAAATATCCTCTTTTTTCCCCTCAAAATCACCTAAAATTTCCCTTTTTTTCTCAAAATTTCATTTTCTCTCTCAAATTTCCCGCAAAAAAATGNCCCCTCAAAATCACCTAAAATTTCCCTTTTTTTCTCAAAATTTCATTTTCTCTCTCAAATTTCCCGCAAAAAAATGTGTTTTGCGCAATGCAGCTGGCACTTGCACAATCCAGCAGAATCCAGTTCAAATTGAGTAAATGCCAGCTGGATTGTGCAACCATTTAAAAGCACTTCACACTCTGTTATTCCATACCAGCACCATCCATCTAGTCAGAGCAATGAACTCGAACATTCTTCAGCCATGTAACTTAATGCACTGCCTTGTTACAAGCATACATTCTACGACCTATGCAGAGTAAGCATATGCTAAGGACACCTATACAAATCGCACACATTTACTAATCGCGCGCACGCCAATCATCCCACCATCTTTCCTTCGTCTCCTGCCATCTTGGATTCCCACTACAAAACTACCATTCGTTTCAGCTAGAGCGTAGCATCAATATGGTAGGGCCAAGAGCACCTTAAATCCTCATATAAGCATAGGGGTCACCATTTCCCAGCTACCAAAGTTATAGCACCAATTTCATATCACAGTCATCACTTCTGACTGAAGTCAAGGATATAAGGACAAGTAGGCCTTAAGTCCTGTTATGATCATAGTTGGTCAGCATTTCCAAACCTTTGAAGTTCGGGAACATGTAACAACAATCCACGCATGTAAAGAAAATAAAGGTGTAATACATACAAATGCGTTGCAAAGTTATTGTTACATGTAGGAGCGTAGGGTCTAAAATAGCACACACACATCAGCCTGCTCGCACTTGACAATCGCCTGCCGCCACCTTTGTCTGCTACCGCAGTTGTCTACCAATTTGGACTCCCCTCAGCGACAGCTAGCCTCCCTTCGTCCACAGACATCCAGGCTGTATATATAGATGTGAAAAAATATACATAAATGTCAGCATGGGTAACATACAAAAAACAACTATATGCGAAAGAAATAGATATATACAAATATGTTGTGTGCATGATGTACATAGTCGTGGGTAACTGTAAAATACATATATAGTTATATAAACGAACACCACCAGTTCGACACAAAGGGTTGGCACCCCGAGTCATCGCTAACATGGGTAACCCTTAACAACCAGCCATATAACGAAAAATGAAGGGGTAATTGCACCTATAACAAGACATACATAGTCGCAGGTTACATTAAAACATGTATGCTTTAATATAAATAAACACTATCAGCCTAATGCGAGAGTCGGGGAAACAAAAAATAATATGAAACTGCCCTGTACATGAAAAATCAGTCTCGTATCAAACAATAAAGGACTAGCATATACGCAAGTAAATCATGAGTATGATGTCATAACGAGTCACAATATATATAAAAAATACCCGACATAGCCACAGTCGATAGTGATATCATTTCTGCTATCATGCCAAGAAGTTTAGTCAAAGCTAGAATGTATGCCAACATGAGAAAAAACGAATGATCACAAGTACCAACTTAAAAAAAATGACTACATTGCATCAAGTGCGATACACATTATGCGACTTGTAAAGACTGTGTTCCTTTTCTTGTCACAAACAACACACATTTTAAACCATGAGTCTTACAAGAGAGACATCACTGCTATGTGCTGATGCAAACAGATATAATAAAAAATTATAAAAGCGAATAGTTATAAGTACTAAAAAACCAGTGTATATTACACGAGCATTGAGCTCTGAACATAACGTCAGTCGAAAAAAAAAATANTTATAAGTACTAAAAAACCAGTGTATATTACACGAGCATTGAGCTCTGAACATAACGTCAGTCGAAAAAAAAAATAATTTTATGAAGCCGAAAAGCACAGGTGCGATAAGGTCAACACTGCTACACACTGTTGCAAACAGAAAAAAAAATTTTTTAAAGGAAAATAGTTATAAGCACTTACCAACCAATGCACTCACATATGACACATGCATCGGATGCTGCATATTGTGTGTTAAACGATGCTAGACAAGACCAGGGCGTCCTGGCCAGTACAACAGAATAGCAAACAACTTCCATCACATTCAGAGTACAGCCAATACTCACAACACTAGCAGCAGAACACATCCTGCCTAGCCGACGTTGTGCGATCAACTAACATCGTGAGAATCTGTAAGGCAGCCCAGGTGGTTGACTGGCAGCGCGGCACCGTGCAGTTCCCGGCAAGTCGAAGGGATGGCACAGAACACAGCCGAGAGGGAGACAAGTCAGCCTCCAGGGTGGTAGACCAGCCGAATCACACATGCACTTTTCCATTACGAGAGGAATTTAGTTATACATTACAAAGTAACAATTTATTTCGAATTAAATATTATGTATATGTACTTATTTCGAATATGTAGCTTTTATATAGAAACAACAGTAACTGTATGATCTTTGTAATGACGATTAAGAAAGGAACACATCATACATTTAAACTAAGTATGTACTCTGCTTTTTAGTCATCTGAAAAAAATTTCTATGGCAGCACTGAAGGCAGTGCACCAACCTTGAGAATAAGGCAGTGTAGGATTAGTCCAATAGTTAGCCGAATCATTTCACTGAAGAAAAAAAAAACTATATGATACACAAATAAAAACTTCTGTGTTATATATCTGAGTATTTAGTACCGACATTATCATCAGTTGAATATGTACATTTCAATACAGTTTTCACATCACCATAATTTCTGTAGGCAATATTGCATTCTCACCCTTCTGTCTAGTTGTAACATCTTCGTTGTTCCACTTTACATGTTAGCAGTTTAAGTTGGTTGTTTACAACTTCCATAGGGCCATATAGCTCGCACTTCCCATTATACATTTCTGCAACCCTTGTATTTCCTTTAATGCCTACTGTTTTTGAAACACGATGCAGGCCCTGGTAATGTAGTGAGCACTCGAATTAGCTGGTAGACTCGTACATACTTCAGTCGAAAGACACAGATGATAAGGTTGAAGAGGAAGAAGATAGGACCTAAAAGTCGATGCCACTGGCGTAGGTCTCATTAGCTCTGGAGTTCCTTTAGGCTGCAGAAGCTGGATTAGCTGATCCAAACACATCCATCGACTGAAGAACCCCACAGGTGAGGGTTGTCTGCAGCACAGTGTAGCATCACACACACACACACCACCAAGAAACAAGTACATATAATCAGTCAGAAATTAAAGATTCATGTCGGATGCTTTCAACATGACATGAAGGTGTAAATATTAGAATGTCTGTTTAAAATATCGCTTAGAATAAACTGGTGTCGGTAGAGAATATCGTTTCTGTCCACCCTACTCACTTTTTGCTCTATAAAAACAGTTCGTGCCACCACACTTCGCCAAGAATTTTTTTCTCTCGTCGAGCGGACATAGTGAAAATGATGGGATGCTGTTCTAGTGGTCAGAAATTTTATCATATATCGTGACATATGGAATATTAAATCACTTGCAGCACTCGACAAAGATACTTGGCTTGCATACCTGCCTAAATAATTCCTTCTCGCATATGCACGACACGAAATAAAATTTGNCAGCACTCGACAAAGATACTTAGCTTGCATACCTGCCTAAATAATTCCTTCTCGCATATGCATGACACGAAATAAAATTTGTCTACAAACACCTACCTGTCTATCTGCAAACAGGACGAAGTGAGTCTTGGCTGTCTCCCATGCCTAGATTNCTGTCTATCTGCAAACAGGACGAAGTGAGTCTTGGCTGTCTCCCATGCCTAGATTGTTTTGAAGGTAGTACTACCATTACAGACACAACACCACATTCCAGGAGATGGTGTAACACACATCGGGAGCGAGCAGCAGCAGCTGAAGAAAAACAAGGCACCTCTAACACTGAAAGATGAATGAGTGCAAAGAAGTTGAGAGTTTGAATACAATTTCGCAGACTAGACAGCAATTGACTTCATAAGGTAATATATTTCCGTCCAGTAACCATGCTGACATTTTCACCACACAGCCAGCAGTCATCTAACTGAGGCAATTAGAGACATATAAAGCAAACTAGCATGCAATGTGAACAGTATACAAGCGAGCATAATTTAAAAACGGATGTCATTTCGCCAGCGAGTGTGGTGGTGGAAAGGAGATCGTTACGACTATATTAATCTACTACAATCGTGTACTCTGCTAAAATATGAAGTTGGAATCAATGGTTGAAAACTTACCATCTACAATGGTTGAAGACTTACCATCTATAACACAGTCAGCATCGCCAACAGCAAGGGACCCTGAATAGTCGCTACAAGTATTATGGAAACAATGTTACTACTGTGGAAATACCTTTAGTAAGGGCTGCAATGTACGCTGATATGAAAGTAGCTATTGTGTGTTCAGCCCAGCATACGCGACATTCCACTGTGATAACTGCAAGGCAGTGTTTACTAACAGTGATAATCTGTATAGACATAACAAGTGCAAAGGCAATGTTTGTCGCTCATCGGGAAGCGAGTGCAAGTCTTGCGGCAAAACATTTTCTATCAGCTCTAGTGTCAGTCAATATGAAGATTGTAACTGTATATTCAATAATGACTACAAGACTTAACCACTGTTATAACTGCGATGCATTGTTTACCCGTAGTGATAGCCTGGATAGACATAGCAAGAAGTGCAAAGATAATGTTTGTCGTTCATCGTGAAGCGAGTGCAAGTATTACGGCAAGACATTCGCTGATTGCTCCAAAGTCAAACGACATGAAGATAGTAACTGCCCATTTGCCATCGCCTACAATACCTATCCATGTGATAACTATATTGTGGTATATGTGAATAAGTGAGTCTTGATTGCTTACAGCATGAATTGTTCTGCAAAAAACAGTCACCATAAAGGTTTTGCTTGAATGAAGAATAAGTTAAGCATGTATCAAAGATTATGTATTCTTATTATATCAAGTCTGTAAAATAAAGGTAAATTGTAGACATTACTCTATGTTACGTATTTTAACCCGCGATAATATTAGTTTCACCTCCATGATACAGACCTTAAATATTTTGCCCATCACTAGGAAAAAAATCACCAGATTTTGCTATGTCTGAAAAATAATTAATATTTTTGTATAGCGTAAAGTCTCGAACTCGTGTCCCTACACATACCTCACATAAGGAGATTGCTTACTTCTATATATGTCTCATTTTAAGCATGTACACAGACAGAAAATCACATGCAAAGCTAATCAGACATATGCATGAATATATTACACACACATTTACACATGCACATGTCAATCACCCTCACCCACCATCTTACCTTCAACATCATCGTCTGCTAGCGTACACCTCAGGTGACCGACACCTTGCATTCGACGATGGCTGCTTGAGCAATACAAACAGATGCTCTCGTCAACTTTGTTTCTCCAGTCGTCCGCTAGAGTGCACGAACATAGTCTGCTAGAGTCACAGAGGTCTTTGACCATCTTCGTTTCCTCTGTCATCTGTCAGGAGGATGCCAACATAGTTTACGTTAACGATGGCCGTCACTAGGAGCACATGTGTCGACACACATTACCGAATTACGTCGTGAAGCATGCAGAACTCACCCATGCATTCAGTACTCTGTGCAAGTAGCTCAAAAAATGCCAGATGCACACTCGAGGTGCCGATCCAACCGCCAACAAGGGTTGTAGCTCGTCTGTTCCGATGGCACTGGAGTACTACAGCGATATGGTTCGACTGTGAGGGCTAAAGGCCGCAATAAACAGTGTCAGCCTAACATGTGGATTTGGGGAATGTGCAACATATAAAACCATACCATATAAGAGCACTGCGAGCACAATGTCGTATCGAACCTCTACAACAAAAATATACCTGGTAGTTACACAGTCCATAATAGCGATATCAGTGTTCTTATTGCATTGAGAACTATAGTAAAAGAAAGCTGGAATGCCCGACAACAGGAAAAGTGTATGATCAAAAGGACCAACCTAAATAATACATTCTCCACTATGTCAAGTGCATTACACTATTTAACAGGGGTGATAATTTGAAGATGCATTACATGAATTGTAAAGGCTGTGTTCCTTTACTTGCCACTAAACATNATTTAACAGGGGTGATAATTTGAAGATGCATTACATGAATTGTAAAGGCTGTGTTCCTTTACTTGCCACTAAACATAATGCATTTAAACCATTGGTCATGCTAGAGACTGTGACACTGCTACATATTGACGAACATATTAAAAAAATAACTGTAAAGGAAAAGTAGTTATAAATACCTACCAACCGTTGCATATTGTGCGAGTTATGTTAGCACAGAAAAATATGGTTCGAAGCACAGGGGCCGATGAGGTCGTCACTGCTATGCTCTGATGTCAGCAGACATAAAGAAAAGAAAATGGTTCTAATCACCTACCAACCAACGCATATTGCACAAGCGATGAGTAGTGTACATCGCATTAGTCGGTGCTAGACAAGACCANAATCACCTACCAACCAACGCATATTGCACAAGCGATGAGTAGTGTACATCGCATTAGTCGGTGCTAGACAAGACCATGGGTCTGAAAACTGACATGGTAGTATTGGTTAGTACAGCAGAATAGCAAACGATTTTCCCCATGTCTTTTAAAATCCGCCCGGCGCATGAAATGCGTTGCAAAGTTTCGTTAGAAAACGCATGATTAAAAAACGGCCAGGTATATTTTAGTGGTGTCTAAACACGAAATGCATTTACGAAAAGTTTCGTGCCCAAAGACCAGTTTCAGGTTCTCATTTAAACTCAAAGGATTTTTTTTGGGTGCGAAAATGGCTGAAAAGAGTATTTTCAGAATCAGTTTTAGCGACAAAATTTTCCATACAGGAACTTCAGAGTTGTATTTAGACACACGTCATACTTTTATCTGTTAGCGTGCCGTAAAAATGCAGGATCACCGCTTAGTCACGCACAGACAAGTCTCCGACGGGAACTCTTTGCTCGTAAGAGGCGATGAGCCATGTGGTGAGTAAGCAAGAGAGTCCTCTACAGCTCGCACACTGAGGCCTCGAACACGCAAATAGCTGCAGGCAGGCCCATAAAAACGTGCACCTACCCGCGAATCTGTTACAGGTAGAGATATGTGGTTTGACGTGTCGAATTTGTGAAGGGAAAATCCGTATTTAATTAAACGTGCGAATATACCGGATGTATATAAATGAGACAGACAGCTTCGGTTGCAGGTTGGTCACGGAAACAGGTGAAAACATAAGACTTTGGTCTAAAGTGAATCTTAAGGGCGGTACACATATTTGAAGTTGGACCTTAAGCACTAGTTTATTACATATATTGGAGACTAGCTGTGACCGCGGCCGCTCGCGTGGACTACAGAATTATTGTTTAGATCTTTTTGAAATAAAGTTTAGTTTTACTTGGTGCTAATTATGAGATAAATAATCATTAGACAAATATTTTAAATTTAAACATACTTAACTTATNTTAGTTTTACTTGGTGCTAATTATGAGATAAATAATCATTAGACAAATATTTTAAATTTAAACATACTTAACTTATGTGTTTTAAAAGTGTCACACACTTATTTTCAGAATGGAGACTATAATAATTTTAGCTTAGTATGCTATATCTACTAAACTATGTAATTAATCACAACTTAACTTTGTATACTGGAAGTATCTATGCAAATATCAAATTAGCTAATACACAAACTCGTTACTGCACCATACGGTCAACCAACTCGCAAAAAATTACTTTTCACAAAACTTTTGATACCTCTTAAAGTATAGGCGGGAATTGTATTCTATATAGAACATTTATTATCTTTGTTAAACAGTTCTAATGACATTTTTTTCTTTCATAAATATTAAGTGTTTAATGGGGAAACAACAGCTTGAATTTTATTTATTGAGAAATTAAATGGTAAAAACGCTTATTTGTATTTTTCTGTTATATATAGATATACGCTACCGCAGAGTTTTGTTAGGTCTTTTAATTCTACACAATTATTTACTACATTATATTGTTACATCTTTAACGGTTTAGACAGCGTATTGCAAGAGAGCGCGCTGGCGGCAAACTTTTTCCGGCTTGATTCACTATTATTGTCATTGCTTATTCCTGATGTTTCTTTACCTAACAAAATATATACTAAAACCTGGCCAGAGAACATAGGTATGGATCAAGAAAAAAAAACACTTAAATCCGATAAGTGGTTCTCGAGTGATAAGCGCACTAACAGACAGAGAGACGTTGAGTTTTATAATGTGTAGATAATTTTCCAAATGGAACCAGAGTGCGTGGATAATGTGAAACGGAACAAAGGTCTGTTGATATCAGAACACCTGTCTCACTGTCATCAAATTATTTGATGGAAATAATCACTGTTACTAAAATACCCTTATTTTGACTTAATCTCCATGACGCTGTAGCATACGTGGGATTTAAAAGATGGATAATAGTAGTTGTAATAAACTTAGTGCTCCAGGTCCAACTTCAGAAATATGTACCGCCCTTAGGATTCACGACTATAGGTCGTATGTTTTAAATTTTTTTCGTTATTATCCTGCAGCCGAAGTTACGTAGGTCTAGTTTGGAAACATCCTGTGTGCTCACGCAAGCAGTCGCAATTTAAAACTTTACAAGATGTTATTTATTACTGCTAATCCTCTGTTTTTCTCTTCCGCTGTAAAGATTTCTGTGAAATTAATTCAGCAAATCCTACCATACATAATATTTTCGTTCTGGAGATGTTTACAGAACAATTAAGAATGTACATGACACTGACTTACGTAGGCTGTCTTTTTAGTGTTATCAGACCCGGGCAAACGCTGCAGTGTGAGAAAGGCGAGAAGTGCAAACAGCCTGTGAGACGATTCACAAGAGATAATACAACCTTAAGATAAGACATTTAATGACGTAATGAATAGACCCGATGATGTCGCTGAACTTTTCCTTTACCCTCTCTCTTCTTTCAAGGCTGTCATAGTAAAGTGGGGGTTTTTAGGCAGGACAAATATTGAAATATATGGTACATCTAGACTTTATTATAGTAATTTCAATTTATAGCACAGCCACGAGGTTATGGATCACCTTGAGTGTGCAGTAAACTTATAAACAAGATATATTGAAATATCATTGTTACAATAAAACTAGATTCTTAATGCCAAGGGGAGGTCACGGGTTGTAACCCTCTTCCCCTTTGTCTTTAAGGTTGTAAATAATTAAAAAAAATATTAATTGACCTGTGTGATAAACATGTTATGCTGTAGCTATAATGCAATTTATTGTATTGCGAAGTAATTTTTCTCCTAGAATATTAAGTGCGTCAGGACGGCTAACGTACACTGAAGAGCAAAAAAAAAAAAAATGGTATAGGCATGCGTATGCAAATAACAGAGGTATGGAAACAATCAGAGTAACGCGATGTGGTCGGTAGCGCCTATATAAGACAACAAGCATCTGGCAAAGTTGCTAGATCGGTTACTGCTGCTACAATGGCAGGTTATCCAGATTTAAGTGAGTTTGAACGTGGTGTTATAGTCGGCGCACGAGAGATGGGACATAGCATCTCCGAGGTAGCGATAACATTTGGATTTTCGCGTACGACAATTTCACGAGTGTACCGTGAATATCGGGAATCCGGTGAAACTTCAAATCTTCGACATCGCTGCGGCCTGAAAAAGATCGTGGACAAACGACGACTGACAAGAATCATTAAACGTGACAGACTTGCAACTCTTTCTCAAATTGGCGCAGATTTCAATGCTGGGGCATCAACAAGTGCCAGCGTGCGACCTATTCAACGGACCATCATTGATATGGGCTTTCGGAGCCGAAGGCCCACTCGTGTACCGTTATTGAGTGCACGACACAAAGCTTTACGCCACGCCTGGGCCCGCCAACACCGCCATTGGACTGTTGATGACTGGAAACACGTCTGGTCTGACGAGTCTCGTTTCCAATTGTATCGTGCGGATGGACGTGTACGGGTATGGAGACATCCTCATGAATCCATGGACCCTACATGTCAACAGGGTACTGTTAAAGCTGGCGGAGGCTCTGTCATGGTATGGGGCGACACGTCAACCGCACTTTACCCTGGGGACTATGCAGATCTATTTTGAGACACAGGTGACAGATACGTAAGCATCCCGTCCGATGACCTGCACCCATTCATGTCCATTGTGCATTCCGACGGACGTGGACAATTCCAGCAGGACAATGCGACNTTAGTTTTACTTGGTGCTAATTATGAGATAAATAATCATTAGACAAATATTTTAAATTTAAACATACTTAACTTATATGTTTTAAGTGTCACACACTTATTTTCAGAATGGAGACTATAATAATTTTAGCTTAGTATGCTATATCTACGAAACTATGTAATTAATAACAACTTAACTTTGTATACTGGAAGTATTTATGCAAATATCAAATTAGCTAATACACAAACTCGTTACTGCACCATACGGTCAACCAACTCGCAAAAAATTACTTTTCACAAAACTTTTGATACCTCTTAAAGCATAGGCGGGAATTGTATTCTATATAGAACATTTATTATCTTTGTTAAACAGTTCTAACGAAATTTTTTTCTTTGATAAATATTAAGTGTTTAATGGGGAAACAACAGCTTGAATTTTATTTATTGAGAAATTAAATGGTAAAAACGCTTATTTGTATTTTTCTGTTATATATAGATATACGCTACCGCAGAGTTTTGTTAGGTCTTTTAATTCTACACAATTATTTACTACATTATATTGTTACATCTTTAACGGTTTAGACAGCGTATTGCAAGAGAGCGCGCTGGCGGCAAACTTTTTCCGGCTTGATTCACTATTATTGTCATTGCTTATTCCTGATGTTTGTTTACCTAACAAAATATATACTAAAACCTGGCCAGAGAACATAGCTATGGATGAAGAAAAAAAAACACTTAAATCCGATAAGTGGTTCTCGAGTGATAAGCGCACTAACAGACAGAGAGACGTTGAGTTTTATAATGTGTAGATAATTTTCCAAATGGAACCAGAGTGCGTGGATAATGTGTAACGGAACAAAGGTCTGTTGATAGCAGAACACATGTCTCACTGTCATCAAATTATTTGATGGAAATAATCACTGTTACTAAAATACCCTTATTTTGACTTAATCTCCATGACGCTGTAGCATACGTGGGATTTAAAAGATGGATAATAGTAGTTGTAATAAACTTAGTGCTCCAGGTCCAACTTCAGAAATATGTACCGCCCTTAGGATTCACGACAATAGGTCGTATGTTTTAAAATTATTTTCGTTATTAATCTGCAGCCGAAGTTACGTAGGTCTAGTTTGGAAACATCCTGTGTGCTCACGCAAGCAGTCGCAATTTAAAACTTTACAAGATGTTATTTATTACTGCTAATCCTCTGTTTTTCTCTTCCGCTGTAAAGATTTCTGTGAAATTAATTCAGCAAATCCTACCATACATAATATTTTCGTTCTGGAGATGTTTACAGAACAATTAAGAATGTACATGACACTGACTTACGTAGGCTGTCTTTTTAGTGTTATCAGACCCGGGCAAACGCTGCAGTGTGAGAAAGGCGAGAAGTGCAAACAGCCTGTGAGACGATTCACAAGAGATAATACAACCTTAAGATAAGACATTTAATGACGTAATGAATAGACCCGATGATGTCGCTGAACTTTTCCTTTACCCTATCTCTTCCTTCAAGGCTGTCATAGTAAAGTGGGAATTTTTAGGCAGGACACGATATTAGGCAGGTGTACCAGTTTTTTTGGCTCTTCAGTGTACACGTAACTTCCATCCCTTCACTTCAATCAGTGGAACACATTTAGCATATTTTTTGTTACGCCACTGCTTAAAGCAATCATGAACAAAAATTACACAATTACATTACGTGCAAATTCCGTATATTACACAAAATTATATTAACTACTTAACATAATCGTATGCAATTGTATTGTTACATGGGACACCTGAGGGGCGTATCTGAGTTCGCGGGGGATGAAGGTCTTAATACAAATAAAATAACTAAATTTGATTTCTTATTTATCCTCACAACTATTATTTACAGCATTCAATTATCTTTCACCACTGACTCCTTTTATTGAACAGTGAGCGCATTATTTAATGTCTGTTTCAACCCTAATTAACGTCCTTTTTAATGTCTCTGTTTCTTTACAGTCAACTCGTACTCATCATCGACACTTATTCAGTCATTGCCATTGTTTGTAATGTCTTTCACTCACCCATCTAGTTCAATAGTCCAGCCTGCCAGCCGCACCTTCACTGCTTGATACTTGCAGTCGCAGATTTACCTTCTGCTGGTCACTTATCTCGCTGCTCGTAGTCTATCGCTCCGAACTCAGCCACTCATCTATTCAATAACTACGACGGCTCGGAGGCCTATCACACTTTTATATCGTTCGTCCTGACCATCTAGAAGGTTCAACGCACCCCGCGTCACGCTGAGAGAATGAGGTTAGTAATACAGAGCATTCTTCAGATAATCTCAGATATTCTATCCGCCGAAGGTCAGGAGCTGCGAGCCGCCAAAGGGTTATCGCGGCAGAATACCTTCATACCTTGAAACGCTGGTAGGATTATCGCTCGTTTGTCATTCAAAACATTCCACAGACTTGCCGCCCCGTTATCAGTACTGCACTTCTCTTCCGCCCGCTTGCGCCGGGTGGGNCTGCAGAATACCTTCATACCTTGAAACGCTGGTAGGATTATCGCTCGTTTGTCATTCAAAACATTCCATAGACTTGCCGCCCCGTTATCACTACTGCACTTCTCTTCCGCCCGCTCGCGCCGGGTGGGCCAAGATCAACGGCGCAGACCAGCAACATGTAACAACATAAATATAATTCCCTTGTATACATAGTAAAACTAAGTAACTTTTAAGTATGTATATATTACTGCAGAACGTGCTGTCTGTTATTGCNTCCCTTGTATACATAGTAAAACTAAGTAACTTTTAAGTATGTATATATTACTGCAGAACGTGCTGTCTGTTATTGCAGGTATACACTGCATTTCGCACACTGGCATTCTTCCTTTCAGAATAATTGCTGCTTGAAAATATATCGGAATAATTTATGTAAGCTAAAATAACTTATTTATAAAATGGAAACTGATTTTGTAGACCATATAGTTAGAGACCTGCAAAATTCGCGAGTTCAAGGACCTGCAGGCTAGACTCTACAGTCGTATGTACAAATATGTCGATATGAACTGCACATTGGTTGTCTGCTGTCACAGTGAAAGGCAACAATTGGGCCAGCATTCTCTAGGAAGTGTCAAACACCGTGTGGACCAATGACTTAAGTAATATAAACACACGTGTTTTGAATTCTAGCTTGTCCCAAAATGAATTCGCGAATTATTCAGTAGTNATGACTTAAGTAATATAAACACACGTGTTTTGAATTCTAGCTTGTCCCAAAATGAATTCGCGAATTATTCAGTAGTATGAATCACCATATTTGAGTTATTAGTGGATGGTGCAGTAAAGGTGAAATACTGCATGAGAACTCTCCTACTAATTCCATGCGTTAATATTCGAAATGTGAGGCATCTTATCACACGACACGACACATGGAACCTTGACCGCCTTCATCTGTAAAACTCGGCAAAACAACGCCTCTGGCCACTATCAAGACATTTCGCTGAACTGTTAGAAAGGAATGTGTGTGATAAGAAATTAGTTACGTCAAACAAAATCGTTAAAAAACGTGGCAATTTCCTGACTTCACAAACACAAACTTAAAAATAGAACCAATGTGTACAAACTTCTTTCGCTTGGGAAACCTGCGTAACATCACATCTTGTTATTTTTTTTTTAACATAAAGTAGTAAGTTAGTCTAGTCTTCTAGAGACAATCTTGATCACTTATGTGCTACAGTTTCAGCAGTCTGCCTTGCTTTCCTTTAAAAACTGGAGTTGTGACGTCTACAGGAAGTTTACGTAGCTTCGTGTTTCGGAACATGACCTACTGGAGAAAAGGCTTCATTTACCGCTTCTGTTGGGTGATCGCAATGCATAGTTCTGCCATGGCATGTTAATGGTTAGTGATGGGCTGTTTATACTATTGACACGAACATTCAGGCTTATTTGTGATAAAAGAAACTAAAACGATTTAAATAAAGACTTGACCACAGCAGGCAGTGGGAACCTGCGGATTATTCTAGAAAGTGTTCTGATGAGGTGGTTCCCAGATAAAGTTTACATCATGTAGTTGAAAAATGTTTTTGCTTTTTACGACTAATAACTCATAAAATAATAATGAAAAAAGTTGACATTAATGGAATTTGTATTATTTATTTCATTTGGTAATTACTGTAAGGCCCAATCCATCATCAAGGAAGATAAGATTCCGTAATTAGATACCACTTTAGGCTTTGTATTGTAGGCCTTTTATGGCAGACTTGAGTGAATTGAGTATGACCCATCATTTGTATAATGTCTTAGTAAAATTACTTAATTTTGTCTGTACATATGCATAGTGTAGTTTACTGATTTATGCGGGATGCTAGTTAAAAAGAAGCTAAATAAAACTGTTATATTCAGTTATTGATTTCTTGGCAATTTTTAGCCTACTTTCCGAAGATGCAATCACCTGATTGTTTGCCGCCCCCCTTATAACATTTAAACCCGTAAACCTAATGTCAACAAACTCTGTATATCATCCGCATGTAGTATGTAGTAATTACACCAGGCTTGTACGATTTTCAATCAAGCTAAATACTTTTTAAAATGGCGGCAATTTTAAAATTTAGGTCACTTATGTTTCGGGAACCATTTAACTGATTTAAACCAAATTTGGTATGTTTGACAGTGCACGATGTATGCATTGCATTTAGTATGAATATATGCATTACTATTGGTCCTCCATTTTGGAAGGCAGTACAAAATGAATAAATAAAGCTCTTAAGAGATATCTGGAACTACACAACCGACTCCCTGCGAAATTGAGCGTATAAGTAATACTACTGTAGGCCGTATTACTTAATATATGCAATTTTCAAAATGGTGACCGTATAAATATTTTAGATTCATTTGCTATAAAAATATACCGTTTGATAAATTTCGACCAAACTTTTTATCCTGAAACTATTTTACAAGTATCAAATGTGTTAACATAGAGACTATTTGTCTGCCATTGTGTACGATAGCACCAAATGAAATATAAATATGTCCTATCTCGGGAAACAATCGAGATTCCTACCAACTTTAAGTCAAGTAATACTACAGTAGGCCATGTAAACTGACATGTTTCAAGCGGGTCTTGACACATATTTTAAAAATGGTGGCGTTAAAAAATATTTTATCGTAAACAGCTTTTATGCCATATTCCTGGAACCAATCAATCTATTTCCACCAAATTATGCACACAAGCAATTCCGTGGTAGGCCATGCAAAATTACAGGATTGAAGTGGCTCGCGCACTTACTTTCAAAACTATGTCCGTGTAAATATTTGAGTTTGGTAAACCCAGTCTACCAAAACATTAGACTGATACAACCGAAGTTGATGCTCCGAATCCAACCTCACTTTGCAATTGGTTGAATGTCAGCTTATGGTGCAATATGTTCTGGGTTAGAGTCCCGTGTAAAGCACATGCATGTGTAACTGTCTCACTAGCATCGCATTTGTTTCTGGTCCCGTCTCTTAAGATTTCGTTGTCAACGAGATGTGAAAACCCACCTACCATCTAATATTTTTAAAAACTTGATCAAAATTATTTGCATCCATGTAGAAGAAAGTGGGCTCGTTAGTTGATTATGATGCTCAATTTGTAAAAAGCCAAAGTACGCCTACCATTATGAAATATTAAATTATTCTCACGGAGCGAACAATATCGTAAGTTCAAAACTATTGTTTCACCTGTAGGGGATTTTAAGGCTCCCAAGTCCGACCGGGTATATTTTATCATGACTTGTAATGCCTCATACTTTTAAGTGAATTATTCAGAACTGTCGAGGTTGACATTCGTCTCAAAAAAGAATTTAGCAGTAGACTTGCACTACAAACTTATTCAAAAATTATACACGTGAAGAATAAGACAATAAAACAAGATTACAGTAAATTTCTCGAGGTAGATTGCTTTCATCATTATTTACAAACTGAATGGTTTTTTAGTCACATTAACTAAAACATTGAAAACCTAAAAAATTTTACTAACCTTTATTTTGCGTTACTTGGATGAACGGCATAGTTTTGGCTTCGGCGCACTTTATAATTATATGAATCATACTCTAAAAATGGTAGTAGCTATTACTTGAAAAGTACGAGTTGGGGCTGGTACTTCCTGTTTTCGCTCCGTACACATCCCAGTCAGTATTTATGACGTATCTTTAAACTTGTCTCCTAGTGATTTACAGTATTTTGTAATGGCAGTTTCCCAGAAATAGTGTAAATTTCTGCAACACTCAAGCTGCTAGGTATCTGATGTCGGGCGGATGGTAAATATTTGTCTTGTCCTGAAGCGTAACAAACTGCGGAGGAGTATTATATCTTAACTTAACCCGAATGTATGTTATTTATTGTGCAGAATACGGCAATTTTCTCAGGGGCGTACGAACTATTTGTAAACATTACGTGGATGCTGTTACGTACTGTCTTAATACTAACGTAAACAATTAACAAATGCACAAAAATAACCTGAGGAGTGTGCCAAGTCGGACTGAAAATTTTTTTTCTCAGTAAAAATGTGCCTGATACATTACTGTTCTCAGTCTACTGAACTCGTGAGTTCCACAGTCCTGTTTTATTCCATGGGGTGCTCGTTGATACCCACAAGCGATAAGCCTGAAAGTTCAGGAATGGGGAAAAAAAAAGTTGTGGGAGCGCGGGTCTTATCTAAGCGACGCCACGACTAAAACGGGTTCACGATAACTTAGCTTATCGAAGACCGTGTCTTATGACCCAGTTTTTTAATACATAAATGACACGTATTTAATTTTTTGTGCTTTACGATAAAAAAAAAATTACCGAATCGTCACTATATTTATCTGCAGGCGGTGTATTA
Organism: Clitarchus hookeri; assembly: GCA_002778355.1. NCBI lineage: Eukaryota > Metazoa > Arthropoda > Insecta > Phasmatodea > Phasmatidae > Clitarchus > Clitarchus hookeri. The sequence goes on along the minus strand of NQII01005453.1, from coordinate 43,562 downwards.
GTTTAAACTATAAAATGTACATGGGAATGCATAATCAACGTAATTTGGAATAATGAATTGGGTTTTATCATAGTGCTTCGAACCATTAGGGCAACTGTAACTTCGTTTAGTTACCGTAATAGATTGTCAAATATGTAAGCCAGGTCTTCAGAGAGTATTTATACACAAATTTATTTTTAACTGCTACATTTCCTTAACATATTTCTGGTTTAAAATTTTGATGTTACTATTGCCAAACATCCGATTGCCGACAGCACCCGAATTGAAAACTCCTTAATCTTAAATTACTAGCAGATTGTGTGAGGTTGTTGGTGGAACGGTTATGGGCGAGATATATTCCAATAAGCTTTTAATATATTATATTTTCTTCAAGCTAACGAGAAAAATTTTAATGCTTTATTTTGGTGTTCCTGCTTTTAAACAGACTATGGCGAAGAAGTATTTTTGCACATTGCAGTAAGTGATCGACTCCCACATTATAATGGGGGACAATACTCCTAATATGGATGTCGAGGTAAGTGAATTAATTAAGCATTTATCAGACGATAGTTCCACGAATCCTACATCACCTGCAAGTAATACTCAGGATAGCCTCTCCAACAGTTCTGAAGTTGTTAATATTCCATTGAACAAGTAACATTCGATTAGTGATGGACCACCCGAAACTCCATTATACTTAAGAGTGTTTGGGACCGTACATCGTTTTCGTTGAAAGTATTGATGGAAATATAGGTAATCTACACCCAGTCTCCATAGGGAAAAAATGCATGATAAGGCCAACGGTATCATAGAGATACAAAGGGCAGGGCAAAATTGATTTAATTTGCCAATTCCCTTATTACACTGATCATTTAAGTAAACACAAATTGCGAGGATTTATTTCTCTAACACTCGTTCAAAAACAGGGCCTTATATATGTCATCCCTCTAGACCTCACAGAAAAAGACTATTTTAATGGAATCGAAAAACCCCATACCAGAGTGACAAAGAGGTTCATAGAAAACAATGAAACTACACATAAACTCACTAAATTAATAGTGCTTACTTTCATGAGGCAATTACTACCAGATAAGGCGATGGTGTACAAAGACTTCTATAACATTAAACCCAAAATACATTACAGTGTGGTCTAACTATCCTCTTAGCCTTATTGGCCCTCCGGATTTATAATTATCTAGTAAAATTCTCATCTTTTCATAAAAATAAAACAAGTTATAGTATTATATCTCTTGCATATTTTCCTCACTGCCAATGTACGTTGCACAAACATTAAAATGGCTATTAAAATTTATAAAATTATATTCTCAAATTCTAAAATGTTTGGCATATTGGGAATCTCCTGGGTGGGAGCAGTGACGATAGGCCCGGCAAAGCCGGTTGACGCAGGGAGCCACGGGGAGGCTGTCACTTAGACCCATGCTCCCACCCATAAAATTACAAATACAAGTTAAGATATATACTCTGACATCAGAATTGATTAAAATATATATCACATTAAAAATGATCTAAAAAATCGAAACACTTTAAAATACATAAAATGTAATATAAAAACAACAAATTAAAATTGTATTTAAGTTAGATATCTATCATCTATAAAACAATATAATACATTCAATATCCAATTCTTCTTAAAAGAAAAACTCTCTTCCCGTAATGCTAAATCCCGCCCAAAACAGGCTTTTTCATTGTTCTACGCCAGCCTTACCAGCAAACCCAAAATACAGTCGGCCATCATGTGTTCCCAAATGTTACAGATTTGGACACACTGTAAAACCTTGCTAAAGCTCCAAACGTCTATATCAGTGATCGCCAAACCGTAGATCGCGAGCTACGAGTAGCTCGCGGGGACATTTTCGGTAGATCGCGTTAACGCTCCGGTTGGCTAGCCTTGATTCCTCCACCGAGCTGACGCTGACGACAGGGGGCGCTGACGACAACTTCTTGTTTCTCCCGCGCAACTGCCATTGTCAGCCTCATCTCATAGTTGATTGTATACACGTGATGGCGGGTTCAAGCAAAAAGCAAAAAACTTATCACTTTCATTCGGAATGGGAAACACATTACTTCTTTACCCAGGTACAGGACAAATGTGTGTGTTTACTGTGCTATGCAAGTGTATCAGTTGGGAAGAAAGGGAACGTCGAACATCACTTCAAAACCGTTCACGCAGGGATTGAAAAGGATTTCCCACTGAATTCTGCTCTAAGGAAAGAAAAAGTAAGGCAGCTAAAATCTAAACTTAATGCTCAACAATGAACTTTTTTAAAACCATTAAACAACAATAAAGCAGCAACTGAGGCGTCATTCCGAGTATAAAATATTATTGCACAGAATAAGAAACCATACGAAGACGGTGAAATAATCAAAACTGCATTTTTAGAACCTGCAGATGCATTATTTGATAGTTTCAAAAATAAAACTGAGATAATGTCTGCTATTAAATCTGTACAGCTTTCTGCAAATGCAGTAATGATAAGGGTTGAGGTCATGAGTTCTGACGTTACCTCACAACTTAAAACTGACTTTGATCGCTGCAGCTATTTCTCCCGGCAACTTGACGAATCGACTGATATAGTTGATAAGCGCAGTTGGCCGTTTTTGCAAGAATTGTTTTTGATAATTTCGAAATAAGAGGAGCTGGTAAATATTATACCGTTAACAGGACGCACTACAGGACAGGGCATATTTTTAGCAGTTAAAGATCTTATCAACTCTGAAAATATTCCTATAAATAAGTTGGTGGGCTTAAAAACTGATGGAGCTCCTGCGATGGTAGGCAGAGAGAAGGGATTCATAACCTTGTGTCGTAAAGACAACAGCTTTCCGAAATTTCTGTCTTACCATTGTGTAATACACCAGGAGTCACTGTGTGGAAAGTTTTTAAGTATGAACAATGTAATGAAAACAGTCATAAAAATAGTGAACAAAGTTAGAGCACATGCAATGCAGAGACGTTTGTTCAGAGCACTGACTGATGAACTAGATTGCCAGTATGGTGATCTACTGCTTCATACGGAAGTTCGTTGGTTGAGTAGAGGCAGAGTTTTACAACGTTTTCAAGAGTTGCTTCCTGCCTTAGTAAATTTTTGAAAGAACTAGGCGAATCCTTCGGTGAACTAGAAGATCCGGTTTGGTTGCAGGATTTTGTTTTTCTCGCAGACACCACCGAAAAGTTAAATATCTTTAACTTGCAGCTTTAAGGTAAGGATAAAGATATTGGCGGAACAATTTCGGATGTTGCTTCATTCTCAAAAAAGCTGGAACTGTGGGAAAAAAATATCATCCAAGGTGAATACAAACACTTTGCCTGTTTGAAACAAACCCTTGACAAGCAAGGGTCTTCAACGCCTCCTTACAACAGCAAACAATACGTTGAAATTATTTCAGATTTGAGAAGTGAATTCAACAAACGCTTCCAAGATTTCAAAAGGATTTCAATTGTTGCACAGCTTGTCAAATCGCCTTTTATAGAGATTGATGCTGAAGAGTTCTCTACTTCTGTCATAGAGCATTTTGAAATTCAAGAAGACAATGCTGCAGTGGAGTTGGAACTGATTGATTTTCAAAATGATTTATCTGTAAAATCGCTTTCTTCAAGCTCTGAAAATATTTGGCCTCTTGTTCCTCAAGAAAAATACCCAATTTTGGTCCAGGTTTGTCTCAAAGTGAAGGCAATGTTCAGCTCTACATATTTGCGAGATATTTCTCTTTCTAGCATTAAATTTATTAAAAATAAGTACTGAAACAGACTCACTGATGAACACTTGGACAACTGTATTCGAATGGCAGCCACTACCTACTCCCCCAACATTAAAAAACTTATTGATGACAAAAAAGAGTTCCATCCTTCTCATTAAAGTTAATAAGTCTGATAAAAAAATCTGTTATTACATTTGTTATTTATTACTACCTACACTTCAATTTATTTCTTATGTACAATTCAATTTCAGTTTCTTTTTGTTATATACAGTTTAATCAAAATTGATTTCATATTTACTAGAAATGAAAGTTTATAGGCAATAAACAAATGTAAGATTTTTTAAAGTTGGTAGCTCACAGTAGGATTTAAAAACGGTACGGTAGCTCAGAAGCTTCATAAGTTTGGCGACCACTGGTCTATATAGAGCATGTGCAGGAGAACATGAATACACAGACTGTGAGAAAGAATTTCTGAATTGTCCCAATTGCCAGGGTCCTCCTCTGGGTACCGATAAAGAACACTGCACACAATGGGGCTTAGAGAAGAAAGTAAAACATACTATGGCTATGCTTAATCTTGGGTACTCTTCAGCCAAGAAAAAGGTCACAGACGAATCTACACTCAATCACAGTACAGGCAACTCATCATTCCTACATGATTGTCCCGGGAACAAGACCTATCATATCACTTTTCCAGATCGGCTGATGACAAAAGGCACTTAACAAGGAGGCACAAGTTTACAATATCAACCTCCTCAGATTACTCATCCAACATCAGTTACATATGAGCATTGTGCTAAAACGACCAACAAACGTCAGAAGAAATTGGAAAACCCTTAGAGAAGACTATTGTGCTCCAAGGCTCCACAAAATTAAATGTGGCATGTTGTTTTATTATCACAACAACCCACTCCGTTGTCACAAGTGGCGCAGTATTATTCACAATTTAACCCTGCTAGTGATAATTATGGCAAGTGGTTGGTTCTCAGACAAAGCCAAGATACCGCCTCTCAGTGTCAACAAGTTGTCGTGCTTTCTCCAAAGGACAGAATTCTTCGCCAAGGTATGATACTTTGTGATGCTGTCATGAAATTAATCAATTTGATGGACATCCCTGAAAAGAACAACCCAGCACTGTCTGACATTGTCACTGAAGTGAAAAGAATGATTAACTAGTTCTGCAGGTGCTAAGTAAGTTTTTGTTTTGTATATCAAACTTACAACATGAAAATACATCAGTGGAACTGTAGATAATTGGCATTACAAAGAGGACTACTCCATAAATATTTTACCACCAATCCTGCAGATGTTATTACAAGAAAAACATTGAAATGTGACTGTTCATTTCCTCGGTCTCTTATCTGGTTACACTGTCTATTATGACAGCAAATAAACAGGGTGTTGCCATCCTTATCAATAATGCCCTACAATCTGATGTCTCTGTTTCACACATACCANGCAGAGACGTTTGTTCAGAGCACTGACTGATGAACTAGTTTCCCAGTATTGTGATCTACTGCTTCATACGGAAGTTCGTTGGTTGAGTAGAGGCAGAGTTTTACAAAGTTTTCAAGAGTTGCTTCCTGCCTTAGTAGAATTTTTGAAAGAACGAGGCGAATCCTTCCGTGAACTAGAAGATCCGGTTAGGTTGGAGGATTTTGTTTTTCTCGCAGACATCACCGAAAAGTTAAATATCTTTAACTTGCAGCTTTAAGGTAAGGATAAAGATATTGGCGGAACAATTTCAGATGTTGCTTCATTCTCAAAAAAGCTGGAACTGTGGGAAAAAAANGTGGTAAAAAAATATCATCCAAGGTGAATACAAACACTTTGCCTGTTTGAAACAAGCAAAGGTCTTCAACGCCTCCTTACAACATCAAACAATACGTTGAAATTATTTCAGATTTGAGAAGTGAATTCAACAAACACTTCCAAGATTTCAAATGGATTTCAAATGTTGCACAGTTTGTCAAATCGCCTTTTATAGAGATTGATGCTGAAGAGTTCTCTACTTCTGTCATAGAGCATTTTGATATTCAAGAAGACAATGCTGCAGTGGAGTTGGAACTGATTGATTATCAAAATGATTTATCTGTAAAATCGCTTTCTTCAAGCTCTGAAAATATTTGGCCTCTTGTTCCTTAAGAAAAATACCCAATTTTGGTCCAGGTTTGTCTCAAAGTGAAGGCAATGTTCAGCTCTACATATCTGCGAGATATTTCTCTTTCTAGCATGAAATTTATTAAAAATAAGTACAGAAACAGACTCACCGATGAACACTTGGACAACTGTATTCGAATGGCAGCCACTACCTACTCTCCCAACATTAAAAAACTTAGTGATGACAAAAAAGAGTTTCATCCTTCTCATTAAAGTTAATTAGTCTGATAAAAAAATCTATTATTACATTTGTTATTTATTACTTCCTACACTTCAATTTCTTTCTTATGTACAATTCAATTTCAGATTCTTTTTGTTATATACAGTTTAATTAAAATTGATTTCATATTTACTAGAAATGAAAGTTTATAGGCAATAAACAAATGTAAGATTTTTTTTTAAAAGTTGGTAGCTCACAGTAGGATTTTAAAATGGTACGGTAGCTCAGAAGCTTCATACGTTTGGCGACCACTGGTCTATATAGAGCATGTGCAGGAGAACATGAATACACAGACTGTGAGAGAGAATTTCTGAATTGTCCCAATTGTCAGGGTCCTCCTCTGGGTACCGATAAAGAACACTGCACACAATGGGGCTTAGAGAAGAAAGTAAAACATACTATGGCTATGCTTAATCTTGGGTACTCTTCAGCCAAGAAAAAGGTCACAGACGAATCTACACTCAATCACAGTACAGGCAACTCATCATTCCTACATGATTGTCCCGGGAACAAGACCTATCATATCACTTTTCCAGATCGGCTGATGACAAAAGGCACTTAACAAGGAGGCACAAGTTTACAATATCAACCTCCTCAGATTACTCTTCCAACATCAGTTACATATGAGTATTGTGCTAAAACGACCAACAAACGACAGAAGAAATTGGAAAACCCTCAGAGAAGACTATTGTGCTCCAAGGCTCCACAAAATTAAATGTGGCATGTTGTTTTATTATCACAACAACCCACTCCGTTGTCACAAGTGGCGCAGTATTATTCACAATTTAACCCTGCTAGTGATAATTATGGTGAGGGGTTGGTTCTCAGACAAAGCCAAGATACCGCCTCTGTGTCAACAAGTTGTCGTGCTTTCTCCAAAGGACAGAATTCTTCACCAAGGTATGATACTTTTTGATGCGGTCATGAAATTAATTTGATGGACATCCCTGAAAAGAACAACCCAGCACTGTCTGACATTGTCACTGAAGTGAAAAGAATGATTAACTAGTTCTGCAGGTGCTAAGTAAGTTTTTGTTTTGTATATCAAACTTACAGCATGAAAATACATCAGTGGAACTGTAGATCATTGGCATTACAAAGAGGACTACTCCATAAATATTTTACCACCAATCCTGCAGATGTTATTACAAGAAAAACATTGAAATGTGACTGTTCATTTCCTCGGTCTCTTATCTGGTTACACTGTCTATTATGACACAGCAAATAAACAGGGTGTTGCCATCCTTATCAATAATGCCCTACAATCTGATGTCTCTGTTTCACACATACCAGCTTCTGTTGAAGTTGTGGCAGCCAAGTTACACATTAATATATGCTCCACCCCAACATACATGTATTTTTGGTACATTTGCACAATATACAATTACAGGAGGGAGATTTCAATGCACAGTATCCACTGTGGGGTGATACTAAGCGATTTGGCTGATAAAAATTTGGCTGAATACATCTCCTTCTCGCCCTTTGTTTTATTGAATGATGGCAGCCCTATAGATACAGACACATACCAATGCAGCATGGCTATTTACATCACTCTGTTCTTCTAAAATTTCATTAGATTTCACTTGGACGGTGCATAGTGATCCTTTATGCAGTGATCAATTTCCTATTGCAATAATAAATGAAAAGGTTCATACAATCCGTCCTGCACTTCATCCAAATATGCAACCATTGTGGTATTCCTGCTGTAACTATCACCGCAACCCATGGCAGTAATATAGTGCCCACATCTCCCTCAATCTGGACAGCGGTATTTTTTCTGATACTGATGTACAAATAATGTACACTGAAGAGCCAAAAAACTGGTACACCTGCCTAATATCGTGTAGGGCCCCCATGAGCACGCAGAAGTGCCGCAAGACGACGTGGCATGGACTCGACTAATGTCTGAAGGTGTGCAGGAGGCAATTCACACCATGAATCCTGCAGGGCAGTCCACAAATCCATAGGAGTGCGAGGCGGTGGAGATATCTTCTAAACAACACGTTGCAAAGCATCCCAGACATGCTCAATAATGTTAATGTGTGGTGATTTAGGTGGCCAATGGAAGTGTGTAAAGTCAGAAGAGTGTTCTTGGAGCCACTCGGTAGCAACTCTTAGACGTGTGGGGTGTCGCATTGTCCTGCTGGAATTTTCCACGTCCGTCGGAATGCATAATGGACATGAATGGGTGCAGGTGATCGGACAGGATACCTGCGTATCTGTCACCTATCAGTCGTATCTAGACGTATCAGGGGTCCCATTTCACGCCAATTGCACACGACCCATACCATGACAGAGCCTCCACCAGCTTGAACAGTCCCCTGTTGACATGTAGGGTCCATGGATTCATGAGGATGTCTCCATACCCGTGCACGTCCATCCGCCCGATACAATTGGAAAAGAAACTCCTTAGACCAGACAACGTGATTCCAGTCACCACCAGTTCAATGGCGGTGTTGGAGGGCCGTAAAGCCTTGCGTCGTGCAGTCAACAACGGTACACGAGTGGGCCTTCGGCTCCGAAAGCCCATATCAATAATGGTCCGTTGAATAGTTCGCACGCTGGAACTTGTTGATGCCCCAGCATTGAAATCTGCGCCAATTTGAGAAAGGGTTGCACGTCTGTCACGTTTAATGATTCTCGTCAGTCGTCGTTTGTCCCGTTCGTTCACGATCTTTTTCC
>NQII01005453.1:22542-34770 GCA_002778355.1 Clitarchus hookeri | reverse complement strand
CTTGCGTCGTGCAGTCAACAACGGTACACGAGTGGGCCTTCGGCTCCGAAAGCCCATATCAATAATGGTCCGTTGAATAGTTCGCACGCTGGTACTAGTTGATGCCCCAGCATTGAAATCTGCGCCAATTTGAGAAAGAGTTGTACGTCTGTCACGTTTAATGATTCTCATGAGTCGTCGTTTGTCCCATTCGTTCAAGATCTTTTTCCGGCCGCAGCGATGTCAAAGATTTGATGTTTTACCGGATTCCAGATAATCACGGTACACTCGTGAAATGGTCGTACGCGAAAATCCAAATGTTATCGCTACCTCGGAGATGCTATGTCCCATCTCTCGTGCGCCGACTATAACACCACGTTCAAACTCACTTAAATCTTGATAACCTACCATTGTAGCNTACCATTGTAGCAACAGTAACCGATCTAGCAACTTTGCCAGATGCTTGTTGTCTTATATAGGCGCTACCGACCACATCGCGTTACTCTGATTGGTTCCATACCTCTGTTATTTGCATACGCACGCCTATACCAGTTTTTTTTTTGCTCTGTGTATAATAGCTTTCTGAATTTACTCATTACAATGATAACATAATTTACACACTGCAAAATTCAACGATCAGGTTTATATAAACCTTACTGTAAGTGGTGGACCAATTCATGCACACAGATTACTGAAGAACGGCGGTTGGCTTTCCTATTGTATAAACATCATAGCATTCCTACATTATCTGGCAGTTCAAACTCGTTTCAAACTGGCTGTTAAAAAGGCAAAGAAAGAGCACTGGTATAACTATTGTGGGAAGATTTCGCCGGCAACATCCTCAGGTGATGTCTGGAATGTTATACGTACTCGTAAACTACTTACCTTCCGCAAGAGCTTTCACATCTTGGGACTCCATTATTGCTTCTATACATAAATGTTTCGCACCTGAGTATGTTCAACATACGAGGAAAGCCATGCTTGTCATTCCCGGTTACCAAATGCAACGAGCAGAAAAATACTCAAGGGCACTAAATTTTTGACTTCTGTTATTAGCATGGCAGAGTATCGACAATCGCTATGGAATAACTGGAAATAACTAGGACTGGATGGCATAACTTATCAGCATATTTGGTAGCTTCCACAGGAAGGACACTGCCTTCTGCTCCATATATTTAACTGTATTTTACAAACCCAAGTTGTACCATCACAATGGTAAGAAGCACTAATTATTCCTCTTCATAAAAAAGGCAAGGATATATCTCTTCCTACGTCATACATACCTATCAAATTGACTTCCTGTGTAGCAAAAATCTTTGAAAAAATAGTCTGAAATGGCGGCAGGAATTGAATCGTATACTGCGCAGAGAACAGTTTGGTTTTCGGAAAGCTAAGACTACTTTCGATGCCATTGCCGTACTCATTCGATGGGAAAAAGAAGCTCTCATTAATAAAGGGGTATTGTGCGCCTGTTTCCTTCACACAAACTCTGCTTTTGATACAATATTCCCCTCCTTTTGCATAAATTTTGTCTGCGTGCGATTCCTCTCTGCGTAACTGGAGTATTCAAATCTCTTCTTCAGACACGGCTCACATATAGCAAGGCAGGTAACTATATATCACGTAGTATAATTATAAGTCAGGGTACTCCACAAGGTGGGATCCTAAGTCCTCTGTTGTATGTTCTATATACTCAAGATCTCATTTTCCACGTCGGGCCATATNTCCACAAGGTGGGATCCTAAGTCCTCTGTTGTATGTTCTATATACTCAAGATCTCATTTTCCACGTCGGGCCATATGTAAGAACTATTGCCTATGCTGATGACATTGTTATTTTTCACCTCTCCATCAGCGTCCGGGAAGCGGAAAAAGTCATGAATGGTGCCCTCCATCTACTAGAGTAATGGCTCAGTGTGAATAATTTCACTCCCTCTGTTGCTAAAACAAAATCTATGATGTTTACCAGGGAACGTATAGACTAATCGCAACTTCACCTTCAATTGTGTGGTGCAACACTTCAATTGGCGAATACCAAAAATTATTTGGACATCATGATATATTCAACTCTCACCTGGTCTGCTCAGATAGAGCATCTAGAATTCAAGATACAGAAAAAAAAACTACATCTGTTGAAAGCAATTAGTCATTCCACCTGGGGTGGGCATCCATATACATTGTTAATGTTCTACAAAGCTTATATTCGAGCAGTAGTGTCTTTATGACTGTTCGTGCTGCAAAACTGTGTGCTGTTCAGAAACTAGAAAATGCANATATGACACATACCAATGCAGCACGGCTATTGACATCACTCTATTCTTCTAAAATTTCATTAGATTTCACTTGGACGGTGCATAGTGATCCTTTGGGCAGTGATCAATTTCCTATTGCAATAATAAATGAAAAGGTTCATACAATCCATCATGCACTTCATCAAAATATGCAACCATTGTGGTTTTTCTGCTATAACTATCACCGCACCTCATGGCAGTAATATCGTGCCCACATCTCCCTCAATCTGGACAGCGGTATTTTTTCTGATACTGGTGTACAAATAATGTACACTGAAGAGCCAAAAAACTGGTACACCTGCCTAATATCGTGTAGGACCCCCGTGAGCACGCAGAAGTGCCGTAAGACGACGTGGCATGGACTCGACTAATGTCTGAAGGTGTGCAGGAGGCAATTCACACCATGAATCCTGCAGGGCAGTCCACAAATCCATAGGAGTGCGAGGTGGTGGAGATATCTTCTGAACAGCATGTTGCAAGGCATCCCAGATATGCTCAATAATTTTAATGTCTGGTGATTTAGGTGGCCAATGGAAGTGTGTAAAGTCAGAAGAGTGTTCCTGGAGCCACTCGGTAGCAACTCTCGACATGTGGGGTGNTTCCTGGAGCCACTCGGTAGCAACTCTAGACGTGTGGGGTGTTGTCGCATTGTCCTGCTGGAATTGTCCACGTCCGTCGGAATGCACAATGGACATGAATGGGTGCAGGCGATCGGACAGGATGCCTGCGTATCTTTCACCTATCAGAGTCGTATCTAGACGTATCAGGGGTCCCATTTCACGCCAATTGCACACGCCCCATACCACGACAGAGCCTCCACCAGCTTGAAAAGTCCCCTGTTGACATGTAGGGACCATGGATTCATGAGGATGTTTCCATACCCGTACACGTCCATCCGCTCGATACAATTGGAAACGAAACTCGTTAGACCAGACAACGTGATTCCAGTCACCACCAGTTCAATGGCGGTGTTGGAGGGCCATAAAGCTTTGTGTCGTGCAGTCAACAACGGTACCCGAGTGGGTCTTCGGCTCCGAAAGCCCATATCACTGATGGTCCGTTGAATAGTTCGCATGCTGGCACTTGTTGATGCCCCAGCATTGAAATCTGCGCCAATTTGAGAAAGGGTTGCACGTCTGTCATGTTTAATGATTCTTGTCAGTCGTCGTTTGTCCCGTTCGTTCACGATCTTTTTCCGGCCGCAGCGATGTCGAAGATTTGAGGTTTTACCGGATTCCCTATATTCATGGTACACTCGTGAAATGGTCGTACGCGAAAATCCAAATGTTATCGCTACCTCGGATATGCGATGTCCCATCTCTCGTGCGCCGACTATAATCTGGATAACCTGCCATTGTAGCAGCAGTAACCGATCTAGCAACTTTGCCAGACACTTGTTGTCTTATATAGGCGCTACCGACCGCATCGCATTACTCTGATTGGTTCCATACCTCTGTTATTTGCATACGCACGCCTATACCAGTTTGTTTTTTTGGCTCTCAGTGTATAATCGCTTTCTGCATTCACTCATTACAATGATAAAATAAGTTACACACTGCACAATTCAACGATCAGGTTTATATAAACCTTACTGTAAGTGGTGGACCAATTCATGCACGCAGATTACTGAAGAACGGCGGTTGGCTTTCCAATTGTATAAACATCATAGCATTCCTACATTATCTGGCAGTTCAAACTCGTTTCAAACTGGCTGTTAAAAATGCAAAGAAAGAGCACTGGTATAACTATTGTGGGAAGATTTCGCCGGCAACATCCTCAGGTGATGTCTGGAACTACTTACCTTCCGCAAGAGCTTTCACATCTTAGGGGACTCCATTATTGCTGCTGTACATAAATGTTTCGCACCTGAGTATGTTCAACATACGAGGAAAGCCATGCTTGTCATTCCCTGTGACCAAATGCAACGAGCAGGAAAATACTCAAGGGCACTAAATTTTTTACTTCTGTTATTAGCATGGCAGAGTATCGACAATCGCTATGGAATAACTGGAAATAACTGGGACTGGATGGCATCACTTATCAGCATATTTGGTAGCTTCCACAGGANCACTTATCAGCATATTTGGTAGCTTTCACAGGAAGGACACTGCCTTCTGCTTCATATATTTAACTGTATTTTACTAACCCCAAGTTGTACCGCCACAATGGTAAGAAGCACTAATTATTCCTATTCATAAAAAAGGCAAGGATATATCTCTTCCTACTTCATACAGACCTATCAAATTGACTTCCTGTATAGCAAAAATATTTGAAAAAATAGTCTGAAATGGCGGCAGGAATTGAATCGTATATTGCGCAGAGAACAGTTTGGTTTTCGGAAAGCTACGACTACTTTCGATGCCATTGCCGTACTCATTCGATGGGAAAAAGAAGCTCTCAATAATAAAGGGGTATTGTGCGCCTGTTTCCTTCACACAAACTCTGTTTTTGATCAAATATTCCTCTCCTTTTGCATAAACTTTGTCTGCATGCGATTCCTCTCTGCGTAACTGGAGTATTCAAATCTCTTCTTCAGACACGGCTCACATATAGCAAGGCAGGTAACTATATATCACGTAGTAGAATTATAAGTCAGGGTACACCACAAGGTGGGATCCTAAGTCCTCTGTTGTATGTTCTATATACTCAAGATCTCATTTTCCACGTCGGGCCATATGTAAGAACTATTGCCTATGCTGATGACATTGTTATTTTTCACCTCTCCATCAGCGTCCGGGAAGCGGAAAAAGTCATGAATGGTGCCCTCCATCTACTAGAGTAATGGCTCAGTGTGAATAATTTCACTCCCTCTGTTGCTAAAACAAAATCTATGATGTTTACCAGGGAACGTATAGACTAATCGCAACTTCACCTTCAATTGTGTGGTGCAACACTTCAATTGGCGAATACCAAAAATTATTTGGACATCATGATATATTCAACTCTCACCTGGTCTGCTCAGATAGAGCATCTAGAATTCAAGATACAGAAAAAAAAACTACATCTGTTGAAAGCAATTAGTCATTCCACCTGGGGTGGGCATCCATATACATTGTTAATGTTCTACAAAGCTTATATTCGAGCAGTAGTGTCTTTATGACTGTTCGTGCTGCAAAACTGTGTGCTGTTCAGAAACTAGAAAATGCATGCCTTCGTTTGTACCTAGGGGCCATGAATCTACCCCAATTAGTGCCTTGCATATGTAGGCTAATATACCATCATATACACTACATCGACGCTTATGGCAAACAACTATTGGATCAAGGCTAATTNGCTTATATTCGAGCAGTAGTGTCTTTATGACTGTTCGTGCTGCAAAACTGTGTGCTGTTCAGAAACTAGAAAATGCCTGCCTTCGTTTGTACCTAGGGGCCATGAATCTACCCCAATTAGTGCCTTACATATGTAGGCTAATATACCATCATATACACTACATCGACGCTTATGGCAAACAACTATTGGATCAAGGCTAATTNACATATGTAGGCTAATATACCATCATATACACTACATCGACGCTTATGGCAAACAACTATTGGATCAAGGCTAATTTTTTTCGTGATTCTCATATCTGCACTATTATCAACAGTGTGGGTATGTGTTCTCCCTAGTCTGCAACATTAGTTTATCATGTTGCACAGTACACTACCTAGTGTTATTTTATGCTTGCAATATGGAGCATATTTTCACAGAGACAAAAATTAGTATGAGTGTTGGCGAAATTAAAGCCCTATATCAGGAATGTGTACACACACATACTCTCATTGCATGCATATTTGTACTGATGGGTCTAAATCTCCAACTTCTGTAGGTTGTGCACATTATATACCCCAAGAACAGATATGCGATTATGAAGTCTCTGGAAAGTTGTAGTCTCAATGGCACTCGCAATATATCATATGTACTGACTCTAATAGTGTAATTGCGACGCTAGCGCTCGCCGTGCTAGGCGTCACCATAGATTTTAACTCTGCGTGGTGGCTTGCTCTTTTACGCGGCTCGGATACACCCACCCCCTTTTCTTCCCTCTCCCTCCCTTGATTTGCCATCCTCCCGTGTCATATTTTTGTGATCGGGGCAGTTTATTTACGCAGTTGCACACCTTGCGCCCATCCTATTCTACGCCCGGTAGTTGCCAGAACGAGTCCCTGAAAAGCTGTACGATGTTATAAACTGTCAAATTTGTCGTCCTTTGGACGTCGCCGCGATGCGGCGCGGCGCCTTGTATTTTATTATGTAGCCTCAGCTGCCGAGATGTTTCAGCAATACAAAACTGTGAGTCGTGAACTAGGAGTTATGTGTCAGCTGGGTATTTTTAAAAATGTTTTTAATGTTTTGTGTGGCGTAGATGTGCTGTCTTGGGCATGCGGCAAGTTAGTGTTTTTTTCCTTCAAAATTGTGGTCTCGGTCGTTAGCCTAAATTTGGTTTCGATTTAACTAAAACCTAGTTTTGCTGTGCGTTTCCCGTTTTAACGTATAGTGTCTATTCTTTGTTTCCTGCTCAATAATTTGTCTAAGACTCTCGCGTTGGGCGAAATTAACTTTTAATTGTGGTAGTTCATTAAATTTTATTCGCTGAAGCTTTGACGGGTCATTAAACTGCCTCCACCTAAACTTTATATCTTTTATATATCCTTTTAATTAAATATTTTAACTTG
This sequence comes from Clitarchus hookeri, assembly GCA_002778355.1. Taxonomy (NCBI): domain Eukaryota; kingdom Metazoa; phylum Arthropoda; class Insecta; order Phasmatodea; family Phasmatidae; genus Clitarchus; species Clitarchus hookeri. The sequence goes on along the minus strand of NQII01005453.1, from coordinate 27,843 downwards.
TTATTTTTTTTATCAAGGTGGCTTTACTGGGCTNTTTATATCTTTTATATATCCTTTTAATTAAATATTTTAACTTGTTATTTTTTTTATCAAGGTGGCTTTACTGGGCTCATAAGGCTGTCCTCCTTTTTTTTTTGTAATTGCTCTTATTCACAAGTCTTGTCAAATGATATGATTTAATTGAATCTGTAAATTATAGTAGTTTTAAATCATCGTAATCTTTTGGTAATTTGCATATGATATTGTTTNTTTATATCTTTTATATATCCTTTTAATTAAATATTTTAACTTGTTATTTTTTTTATCAAGGTGGCTTTACTGGGCTTATAAGGCTGCCCTCCTTTTTTTTTTGTAATTGCTCTTATTCACAAGTCTAGTCAAATGGATTTAATTGAATCTGTAAATTATAGTAGTTTTAAATCATCGTAATCTTTTGGTAATTTGCATATGATATTGTTTTAAATCTATAGTCAACAGAGCAATTCATTGATTTTCATTACGTTTTGTCATTTTGTGTGGATCTGGAAGAAAATTATATTTGAGATCACAGCTTTAATAATTGCCAAGTTGTTTGTAACAAAATTTTAGGGATGCTGTCTGTCATTATGTATATTTATTTGGCAAATAAAAAACATGTTAAATTATTTGTTTTGCCATTATTCGTGCTTCGCAACAGGACTACTCTCGGTTCGGTGAAGAATACCTATGCAACTGATATTTTATTAAAGATCAAACAATTAATCTAAAATTTCGAAGTTGCTGGTATAAGAATCGCGATTATCTGGCTGCCCAGTCATGTTGATATACCTGATAATGAAATGGTTGATAAAATGGCTAAATGTCTGCCGATAAAGGGATAGACGATAAGCATTTCACATTGGACATTTCCAATGATATCCTCAAGCATGACGTCAGAGTCGACTGGGAAAAACAGTGGCAAGAAGATCCCACAGCACACGCATGCAAATTAATCCACTCTTATCTCCAGACGCAAATATTGTTTCGTCGCAAAGTTCGGAAAAAAACTTTACGACGCTCTTTCGGCTGCGATTTAATCATGGAAATTATAAAACACATTTACATATGATGCATCTGACTGAGTCTTCCATATGTCAGAGTGGAGAAGGTATGCAAGATATTCCTTATTTTATTTTCAATTGTCGCATGAAGGACCGAAATGTTTTTTACGATCGCCTTCAAAAGCTTTGACTTTCCCCTCCATATTCTCGTGAAGGTCTATTGTATCCTATCGACGATAACGTATACGATGCACTATTTGATTTCCTTGTGAGTCATAATTGTATAATATAATCAGCTAAATTGCATTAATTTTCAATTTTCCTGAGAAATTGCTCTTAACAATATAAAATTCTCGATATATCAATTGCCATAAATATTTTGACGTATTTGTCATTGTCCGCAATTTAACGACGTGGCGAGTTGGGTGTTCTCTGTGCTCCGACGTCGCTTTCGTCTAAGATTGCTTTCGTTCAGTGCAGTTTCTGCTTTCGCCTTGGTTGGACGTATGTCTGTCGCAGCTCCTCCAGTTAAACTACAAGTAAGCTGTCAATTGCCAACGTTTAGTCGAGTGTACATGCAGTGGCAACGTCGTTCGCATTCAGTCTGTCTTCTACTCTCGCCGTGGCTGCAAGATTCATCATATATTTGCCGACTAATGTGAAAAAAAAAAGTGTTTTTACAAGTATGAGATTTATTCGCATGCTTGTTGGAATCAGATCTCGTCTCTAGTTGTACGGGAAACTAATGCCTTTCCAATCGTGGAAAGAAAGAAAAAAATTAAATTACTAAGTACCGTAACTACCAATTCGAACACGGCCTAAATCACCTTTCCCACTAATAACACACGCGAAGGCTGTTCACAATAAAGCACTTTTGAAATCATTCAAAAAATCCACTGCCCAAAATTATGCGTACTTCACTCTTTCACGAAGGCTCCCAGTCAAGCTCATATGCCACGATAAAATTTTCCGTGCAAACTCGGGCAAAACCTTCCACGAGACCTGCTACCCGAGTCTGCATGCAAGTAGTTGTGGAGGGTTCTTTGGAATAACCTGTCCAACGATACTTGTTGCCGCACAAGTAAAATTTTCCCTCATGACTTCAGCTCTATGCGTTTATGCACAGAGCGTAATCTTTTTGTTGTTAGAACTGGAACTCGTGTTAAATAAACACGAACATTTACCATCATTTTTACACAATGCTGTTTATAATCGATAATTATTTTCGTATTGTTTTTTTACTATTTGTTCGTGTTTATAGTCTTGCGCTCTTTCTCAAAACAAAATAAACAAAATGACTACCACTATCTCTCTGATTGGCTAAAATTTCAACCTTGTAGGAAACCTTCCATCAAAAATTGCACGTGACCAATTACAAAAACTTCCATGAAAACTGCCAGCTTNTTCAACCTTGTAGGAAACCTTCCATCAAAAATTGCACGTGACCAATTACAAAAACTTCCATGAAAACTGCCAGCTTGCAAGGAATCGTCCAATGAATCTTCCAAGTGAACAACGAATTAATAAAACAGTTCTAATATAAAACTTGGCGTTGTATCGAGTGTAATATGTAAATGTATGACTATGAAAGTCTTAATGTGTTTGTATGTTTTGCTAGTAAATTAGAGTAACCGATCTTCGCAGCACGGACAGCAGCTAGACGAGCTGACAGGGACTCAGTCAGGTGCTGATAGGTTTCCACGGGTATCTGGAGCCATGCTGTCTGCAGTGCGTCCCACAACTGTTAAAGGGTGCATGGTGGAGGAGACAGACTGCGAACACGACGATCGTGGTGGTCCCACATATGTTCAATTGGATTAAGATCGGGGCTGTTTGGGGGCCAGGGAAGAACTTTGAAGTCTTGATCGTGCTCTTCCAGCCACGTGCGGACACTTCTAGCCATGTGGCAAGACGCATTATCGTGCTAGAAGATCCAATACTCCCGAGGAAAGACAATCATCATGTACGGGTGGACGTGATCTCAGAGGATGGATTCATAACCAAAATCGATCAAGAGTACTTTCCACACAGATGATGGGACCTATAGAATACCACGAGAACATTCCCCAGGCCATAACACTGCCCCCAGAGCCCTGTGTTCGTCCAGCAACGGATGCAGGGTGTCGGTTCTCAGAAGTTTCTCGCCGGACGCACTGACGTCCATCCGTTCTATGCAGCTGAAAACGTGACTCGCCGGAGAAGACTCCCCGTCGCCAAATCAGAAGCGATCCATTCGCAATACTGTCGAGCCAATTCCAGTCGTTTCCGTCGCTGCAGCTGTGTTAGCATGGGTGCAGTCACCCTCCGTCTACTCCGGAGCCCCATTCGCAGAACGGTTCGTTGCGGTAGACACATGTCTGGATGCCCCTGGCTCATTTGGACGGTGAGCTGTTCCACTGAAGCCTGTCGGCCGAGAAAACAGTGTGTAAAAGTACCTGGCAGGCAACCAACTACACCCTTACAAACTTGTTTTGTTTCCTCGACAACATTTCTCCTGACAGTTGCACCAAGGAAACATTTTGTACAGCCATGTACACATGATGTTGAATTCATTAAAAGCGATAAACACCCTAGGGTTACATGTTCGTTTGGACAACGTGGCACACCTATTTATTCAATGAATGGGGGTATTCCCCTACAATCTTACGCAGATTTCATATCTCTAGATAAGACAACAGTATGCGTGTAATTGTTCTTTCATTTCAAGTAGGTTTTATTTTGAAGTATACTTATTCCTGCCGCAGAAAAACATTTATCGCAACTTGCCTAAGTATGTTTATAAAACACAAGTACTAACTTGACTCTTTGTTCAGAAACACGCAATGTCATGTCGACGTCGCCAGTCGCCACTTCTGCCAACTACGGATTTGGAACAGTCCCGCCATCACATCTAAATATAAGTATTCAAACAAAATCTCGTTTCAGTTGTAAATTAGAAATTCAAAAATAATTTTTGCTGTAATAACTATGAAAACACGAATAATTTTTTTTTATAACGTGTCGGCTGGCAACTGTGCACATACGTAAAGGTTATTTTTGGAACGTCTTGCCGTGCAACTGTGCGCATGCGCAAATGGTATTTCGTGGAACATTCATGAACACGAGAACATTGAAAAACGTAATCGTTATTTCCCAGAACATCGGGATCATAGGCTAAAGATGACGTATCCCGCTTATTCGTCTCCACGACGGTTATTCCCAATGGTGCCATTCGTCCACTCACGATACACCTTTACCACAGAGGCACGTGAACAGTTCACAAACGTAGCTGTTTCCGAAATGCTGTCCCCCCTTGGACCGAAAGGCAATGATCAACCCTTTTTGCAAATTTGTTAAATAGCCTCCCTACCTACGACAGCAGGAAGCGCACTGTGTACAGCCAGCCGGCCGGTCGCATTATATACCCGCTTCACAAGCCCACGTCTCGGGCCATACGTCATGGGCTACGCCCTGCAGAAGGCATTTCTATTAGGTGGTCATAATAATGTGATCAGCACGAATTTGCATTTACTTTATTCCTTGGTGTCCGCTTTGAGACGCATAATTAAGGTGAGATGGTCCATGGAAATGTTCAATGAGGGGGAATACCCACAAAACAAACGTGCGTAGATTTTAGCTATCGATTCAAGACAACGGTATTCACGGAATTTTTTTCCATCTCGAGTAGGTTTCGTTATTTTAATTAAAACTATTTGAAATATATATTTTCTAGTGCACCTACCTCTCCTATGAACTGCTGTAGGACATAGGTACTTAGGTAGTGTTTTCTATCTAACAAATCGTTGGATAGGTTAATCCAAAGAACACTCTATAACTGCTTGCATGCAGGCTCGGGTAGCATGTCTTGTGGAAGGTTTTGCCCGAGTTTGTACCGAAACTTTTATCGTGGCATACGGGCTTGACTGGGAGGCTGCGTGAAAATGTGAAGTACACGTAATTTTGGGCAGCGGAATGATACAAAAAGAGAAGGGAATGTAGGCTCTAAGCAAGGCTTTCAAAAGTGCTCAAATAACTGTGAACAGCCTACGAAACAGGCTACGTTAAGCAGCGTTAAAGCAACATGGGGTAGAGTGCGCGCCCGAGATGCGCAGTAGCCACTCTGTGTCCAAACGTTAAACTGCTTCTCTTACCAATAAGACTATCGTAAACGACGCTGGCAGAATTTGAGGTTAGAACACTTTTTATGTAAGGAAGTGCTTTGAGAAGTTTGTATACTTACTCCAGCCAATTTTTAATGTAATTAATTCAATAGGCGGAGTGGAATTTATCTTTCTCGTTATCT
>NQII01005453.1:0-22496 GCA_002778355.1 Clitarchus hookeri | reverse complement strand
TTTTTTCTCTCTCTTTTTTCTCTCTCTTTTTTCTCTCTCTTTTTTCTCTCTCTTTTTTCTCTCTCTTTTTTCTCTCTCTTTTTTCTCTCTCTTTTTTCTCTCTTTTTTTTCTCTCTTTTTTTTCTCTCTTTTTTTCTTTTTTTCTCTCTCTTTTTCTCTCTCTTTTTCTCTCTCTTTTCTTTTCTCTCTCTCTCTTCTCTCTCTTTTCTTTTCTCTCTCTCTCTCTCTTTTCTTTTCTCTCTCTCTCTCTCTCTTTTCTTTTCTCTCTCTCTCTCTCTTTTCTTTTCTCTCTCTCTCTTTCTCTCCCTCTATATATATATATATACACATATATATATATCTTTCTCTTTCTCTCGGGAAGTTTCGCAACGCCTGTAGTACCCAACATTGACCTACCCCTAAGGCAACTGTCAAGTCACATGGTCTACCGTGATAACCATTTTTGTTTATATCTTAATTTTTAAATGACAAGCACTGTTATATTAATGAAATACTTTTACCAATTTGAATGTAATCAAACCGCGTTAAAAATTGGTTAGAGTAAGAATAAAAACATCTCAAAGCGCTTGTTTACTAAACCGTGTTCTAACCTGAAATCCAATTCACTCAGTTTTCACAAGGCGTATTAGCAGAAAAGCAGTTCAATGTTGGAGATTGGTTGTGCGCAGCCAGCGAGATCGGTCTACGTCACCTTTAGTTTATGGTCGGGACAGGCGAGAAATGTTTCACAGTAACCTGTTACAAAATAACATGTTACTGGAACGTGTTGTCAATTTGGAACTGGAACGATGGAACTTAGAGATTCAAATTTTTTTGCCACAAAAAAAAGTTTTTTCAGGGAAATAAATGGAAATTTCGGAAAAATTGCAAACAAATTAAATAAACTTAGGTTTTAAAATAAATGATATGGCTTTTGTATTTTTTGTTTGTAAAAATTGTGGCAACTAGTAAATTAGCCATATTAAAACAGTGCTTTAAGTTTTTTTAAAAACAGGACTGTGCTTATGTATCTTATTAAAAAGAAAATTTTTCTGCAGAGTTATGAAAAATTCAAATTGTAAGATTATTTGCCCTGAACATTAAAAACCATTCCGAATCAGAAAGAGAATGTGACGGTGATTATGGATCAATGCATTAACTCTTTGTCAGGTGAAAACTGAATAAATGAGTTAAATTTATAATTTTTGTTAAACGTTTAGTGACTAGCAGCTTAACTCTGCCACACTAACATCACAGCAGTGCTTTAAGTTTTAAAACATATTTTATTACAGTACATTTGTATTTTTATTTGTAAAATTTGTAACTAGTAAATTATCTATATAACAGTTTTTAATATTTTTTTAAAAATGGTTTGCTTTTGTGCCATATTAAAATTATTTTCTGGTATGCAGAGATCTGGAAATTTTCAGTTTTCTCCTATTTTTAAAGGCTTTTGGACCCCTTCCCCCTTTTCCAAAGTTTCCCGTTTTTTCTGCTATTTTCATCTCTACTGTAACTCGAAAGTAGCTGTTGGGCGCATCTGTANTTGTGCACATACGTAAAGGTTATTTTTGGAACGTCTTGCCGTGCAACTGTGCGCATGCGCAAATGGTATTTCGTGGAACATTCATGAACACGAGAACATTGAAAAACGTAATCGTTATTTCCCAGAACATCGGGATCATACGCTAAAGATGACGTATCCCGCTTATTCGTCTCCACGACGGTTATTCCCAATGGTGCCATTCGTCCACTCACGATACACCTTTACCACAGAGGCACGTGAACAGTTCACAAACGTAGCTGTTTCCGAAATGCTGTCCCCCCTTGGACCGAAAGGCAATGATCAACCCTTTTTGCAAATTTGTTAAATAGCCTCCCTACCTACGACAGCAGGAAGCGCACTGTGTACAGCCAGCCGGCCGGTCGCATTATATACCCGCTTCACAAGCCCACGTCTCGGGCCATACGTCATGGGCTACGCCCTGCAGAAGGCATTTCTATTAGGTGGTCATAATAATGTGATCAGCACGAATTTGCATTTACTTTATTCCTTGGTGTCCGCTTTGAGACGCATAATTAAGGTGAGNAATAAGGTGAGATGGTCCATGAAAATGTTCAATGAGGGGGAATACCCACAAAACAAACGTGCGTAGATTTTAACTATCGATTCAAGACAACGGTATAGTTCATTTCATATAAGAAGGCCACATTCTGACAGTCAGTGAGTGGCAACTTAAGATATTCAAAACAAACAACGTGCCATTTACAAAATCCTGTATCAGCTGATGCACGAAGGAACAAAAGTTAATATTACGTTGGCTATTCTGAGAACAGCGCCGAAGCACATCACACAAGCAGAAAATACGCGGATAAGAAAGAGTTCGTAGATTAATTAATACATTTTATTTTACATGGTCATAAAACAGCAGTTTTTAGTCTTAGAAACGAAACTTCGTGATAAAATAGTAATGTCTAGGTGTTCAAAATGAGATGCACAATAAAACTATACGTATTCGAATGTAACGAAAAAATCCAAATTTTCCAGACTCTCAAACCAGGTGCTGCCATCTTGTGAGTTAAAGGCGCACCATCTTTTGCGACATGCCCTTCCACGCCATCTGTTATCCATATTCCGAACTACACCAGAAACATATTATAGTTTTGTTGTTTAAAATAACATATTTACACGCATATACAAATAATTTTATTTTCCCGCGAGCTCTGTATAATTTATAAAGTAACATATATTTCGTGTACCGCGTTTACGAACGACCCTACACACGTCCACCAAGCTCCGTTTACGAATGCAGCGCCACCCAAGCAGTTCACAAATTGCCACACGTAGCAGCACCTCCTGGACGCGCTGACTCGCCACATCAAAGCCTATTCTTGACACTCCAGTTGATGGCGAATGGATACATAAACGAAAAGGCGCGGCGATTGTCAACTGTCAAGAAAGTGGCCTTCTTGTATGGTACACAGTATATTCACGGAATTTTTTTCCATCTCAAGTAGGTTTCGTTATTTTAATTAAAGCTATTTGAAATATATATTTTCTAGTGCACCTACCTCTCCTATGAACTGCTGTAGGACATAGGTACTAAGGTAGTGTTTCCTATCTAACAAATCGTTGGATAGGTTATTCCAAAGAACACTCTATAACTGCTTGCATGCAGGCTCGGGTAGCATGTCTTGTGGAAGGTTTTGTCTGAGTTTGTACGGAAACTTTTATCGTGGCATACGGGCTTGACTGGGAGGCTGCGTGAAAATGTGAAGTACACGTAATTTTGGGCAGCGGAATGATACACTGTTATATTAATGAAATAATTTTACCAATTTGAATGTAATCAAACCGCGTTAAAAATTGGTTAGAGTAAGAATAAAAACATCTCAAAGCGCTTGTTTACTAAACCGTGTTCTAACCTGAAATCCAATTCACTCAGTTTTCACAAGGCGTATTAGCAGAAAAGCAGTTCAATGTTGGAGATTGGTTGTGCGCAGCCAGCGAGATCGGTCTACCTCACCTTTAGTTTATGGTCGGGACAGGCGAGAAATGTTTCACAGTAACCTGTTACAAAATAACATGTTACTGGAACGTGTTGCCAATTTGGAACTGGAGCGATGGAACTTAGAGATTCAAATTTTTTTGCCACAAAAAAAGTTTTTTCAGGGAAATAAATGGAAATTTCGGAAAAATTGAAAACAAATTAAATAAACTTAGGTTTTAAAATAAATGATATGGCTTTTGTATTTTTTGTTTGTAAAACTTGTGGCAACTAGTAAATTAGCCATATTAAAACAGTGCTTTAAGTTTTTTTTTAAAAACATGACTGTGCTTATGTATCTTATTAAAAAGAAAATTTTTCTGCAGAGTTATGAAAAATTCAAATTGTAAGATTATTTGCCCTGAACATTAACCATTCCGAATCAGAAAGAGAATGTGACGGTGATTATGGATCAATGCATTAACTCTTTGTCAGGTGAAAACTGAATAAATGAGTTAAATTTATAATTTTTGTTAAACGTTTAGTGACTAGCAGCTTAACTCTGTCACACTAACATCACAGCAGTGCTTTAAGCCTTAAAACATATTTTATTATAGTAAATTTGTATTTTTATTTGTAAAATTTGTAACTAGTAAATTATCTATGTAACAGTTTTTAAATTTTTTTCAAATAATGCTTTGCTTTTGTGCCATATTAAAAACATTTTCTTGTGTGCAGAGATCTGAAAATTTTCAGTTTTCTCCTATTTTTCAAGGTTTTCGGACCCCTCCCCCTTCCTTTCCAAAGTTTCCCGTTTTTTCTGCTATTTTCATCTCTACTGTAACTCGAAAGTAGCTGTTGGGCGCATCTGTAGTGATAATTTCGCCGCACTACTGCGGCGTCCGCTCGTACAGACGAAGCGGCGCGTGCAGTAGCTCAAGGCAAACCTCGCCGCTTCCGGTGCGCAGAGGTTCCGGCCCCGTGAGCGGCGAGCTTCTCACACGCGGGTTTCGGCCTCTTGAGCATCTAGCGTGCGACTTGCTCGTAGTTTCCACCACAGGCACGCGTATACACTGTTTACTCTAAAGTGAGCACTTTTGAGGCCCGAGTTATTTTTTCCTATCAGCCTTTTTTTTTTATTCTTCCACCACTTTTTAAAATATATATTGCCATGTAAGAAATAAACTTAGTGTATATGTTTCATCTGACTCGGAAGTTAATGTCAAGGTCTTCAATAAAATATAGTTGACTATTATTCCAAATGAGAAGGCTTCAAAAACGCTCACTTTACCGTGAATAGACTATAGCTGCGAGGTTGTACTTCTGGCAGTCAGTCATATTTAACACAGTTTTCTATGAATGTACTAAGCTTATGGAAACGTAAAACACCATTCTGACTCTCGTTTTCAACTTTATGCACTTGCATTGTCCAATGGAAATGTTTTGTATTAATTTAATCAATTTTAGCAGGAAACCATTCAGCTGACTTATCAGAAACTGCATGATCATTCCATCATAAAAAACGTTACAGTTTCACACAGTTTACTATATAGAAAATATACTTGAAGTAAACAGTAAACAATTTCAAAGCTGTGAGACATTCCAAGTTGTAGAAGATAGTTAAAACATGAGATTCTACAATTAACACAATCACCTTGTACTGGAAGATTTTCTCCACTTACGGTTTGGTGTAGCGTAACAAACGATATAGTCTCAAATGAGATGTTTTTCAAACTTCTCTGTTCACGTAGTATTTTAATTCAGTTAAAAAAAAAAAATGCTTACATTTTAGAATTATTTGAAAACTTTTTATATGATTTTCCTTATTATGCACCCATACTGAAAATAAATTTAAAAAACGAAGTAACAAGCGTTACAGCTCTGTAACAAACATTAGCCACCACTCAAGTTAAATTAAGACCTAATAATATTAATAAAAACTGATGATAAAATTCTTTTTACTCGATAAATTCAATAAAAATGGATAAAATCCTGCTTCTTCAACCTGTAGCGCAATAGTTTCCTTTATTGTGTACTACTCTCTCACTTCCTGAGGTTTAAGCAATTTGCACAAAACCAAATCTGCAGAAAGGTCATAAATCATTTGGTGGATATACAAAACAAGTGTTCTTTCCTTTTCGTCGCATAAATTGCATGTTCAATGTGGTGTTCATATTATTTACCAAGATTCTGTCCAACGAAGTGCTGTCCAGTTTGTGGGTTCTATTGAATAATAATGTAATCACCAACGGCCAGTTCTGTAAATTTTGTATTCAGAAAAGTTACAGTAGATGTGGAAGTGCTTCAATTTTAAATGTTGCATACGATTTTAAATTGGTTGAATGGCTCATTCGCCAGTATAAGAGAAGAGCATAGCTGTGTGTGAAGCGGCTACCTTTACACACAGAGCTTGTTTTCCTACTGCTGGTAAAACGTGTTTCCATTTTTCTTCGTACTTGGCTGCTGTAACTCCAGTGCAACTAACAAGAACATAAAAATAATGCATGCTCTTAGTGTTAAATTTTGCCATGTCGTAAAACTGTTCAACATTTTGGACGGTATAATGCCTTGTGGAACTCAGTTCCATTCACTGTGTTTAAGGTTACCGAGTTAGTGACAGGAATGAAACACACATTTACAAGAAAAGTTTTCAGTTAATGTGTGGTGCGGATTACTAGGTAATCATCTCATTGGACCACACTTCATACAGGACAATCTCAATACTCGTGACTACAGACAATTTCTCGAAACAGACTTGCAACACTTATTGGAAGATGTGCCGTTAGCAGTACGATGAGACATGTAGTTTCAGCAGTATGAGGTATCCACACACTGCAGCAGGGATGTAACAGAGTATTCGCGCAGGTGGATAGGAAGAGGTGGCCCAGTCACATGGCCGCCGTGGTCTCCTGACCTCTCCCCATTGGACTTTTTCTTCTGGAGCTGCCTGAAGAGTAGGGTGTGCAGTGGACGGAAACCAGACACACGGGACCAGTTGTTACGGGCGGTCACTGATGCCACCACTCAACTCCGAAATGAACTTGCATACATGCAGTGGCAGAACACCATGGTGCAATGTGTCTTCAGACTGAATATGGTCAGGTCAGGAGGGGCCCATTTTGAACAGATTGTATGACACCTAAAGCATGTAGTCAGTGCTAATAAAGATATTCAGTAATTACACATGTCGTATTTATTTCATTTCCGCCACTAACTCTGAAACGGGCTTCATAGCTTACACGTGCAAGATATTTTCTGTTGCTAATGGCCTCTAGAACACGCCGTCGAAGTTTGTTTCGTCGCGAACATCCTATTACGACAGTACCTCCAGGTTCCTGAAATGTTGAGCAGCACCAGTAATCCAAAAATAAACTGCAGTTATGGACTAACGCATTGAGGACAAATAGTTCAGTAGTACTTCATTGAAAGCTGTAGCTTCACTGGTACCATAAGTTTGTGTATCACTGATTGATGACTGCTACGCACAGTTTTAATATCACTTGTCAGAGCGCCGGAAATAACACGCCGCGGTATATGTTATAATTGATTCACCGGAAGCATAGTTTCAATGTACAGCCATGTCTTTATCTTTGTGGAATTTTGATGTGCAGTTCTCTGCAGGATTTGTTAGGAGAATCAGCTATCCTGGTTGTAGTGCATCCTGTTGCTGCTGTTCCTTCCACTGTCGGCTTTTGTGAAACGAGACTGGCGAGTTGAGTTGATACATGAATACAGTTGATCAATTCATTTATCGCTAGTGTTTTTAACCAGATACCCACTTTACCACGGACTGATACGGAATTAATCACAATTTTCTTCGCAATTACAGTTGCGATGTCACCACATTCTTTGCAGCCTCTCTTCAACAGGTTTTTATTTTCTAAATAGCATACAGTTTCCTTGAGTGGCTCTGTGGTAGTTCTCGATTTTTAATTTGTTTTCCATGGTGTTGAAGAAATCGTTAGCTGCATATTTTCACAATATGGGTAACCAGCACACACACAGATCCTATCAGAAACCAGCTTAACACGTTTTGGTCTCAAAACTTTGTTAAGTGAGACACCCACTGTACAAAGTTTTGATAGACCTATTTTTACATAAAGATTATGTTCTTGAAAAATTTCGTACATCTCTTTTAAATTATACATGAAAACCCTCTTTTGCTTGCGCTCTTTTCTCCCCATTTTTACACACAGCAATAAAATATTTCTTCCCTGGAAGAAGCCGTGAAATATCATAATCGTAAATTTCTTGGACCATGTAATTTCTTCAGTAATGGCCAAGTGAGACGGTTTGCTCTGTTTGACAGACTGCAGTGGCACATGGAATGATTCGAGAAGTTTTCTCTCAACAGTTGTTCTTTATCTAGGACTGTTAGGCAAATTTCTTTGTGCTCTTTCAACTGCTTTGCCAAAGTAATTCGCCTTCTTATAGGGAGCACAGATAGCGGCCTGCCCTCTAAAATACGCGAGTTGAAAAATGCTTTTTTGTCTTTTCCGAAATTCTTGCATCCTTTTCAGAGTGGCATCCCTTTCTGCAGCTTTCTGAGATTTAGATTTTTGTTGTTTTCGAACTTTCTTAATATTAAAATTTTTCAATAATCTTACTTGGTTTCCATCTGCGCCCACCCGTGCTCTATATTCTGTGCAGCTGATGTGGTGCTTCTTTCACCATTCTGAAAAAATCCAGACTTCGGAAAGTACACAGGTTTAATCTAAATTATGTGATTATAGGGCATTACTGAAATATTTCAAGTATGAGAGTAGAATCATCTGCAATGTAACAAACTTAACTGTGTTAAGTTTGTTACTATTTGATGTAAAGTTTGTTAAATTTTTTTATGCATATTACAAAATTGAGACGGCATAGTTACCATCAATTGTAAGTTTACGTTGTAAAGATAATAACATTAAGAAACTTAAATCTTCTGTAACAAACGTTATACAACCTATAGGTTTCTTTAACAGTAGATATCTTTTTCCAGTTTGTCAGCTACTCTAATTTTTTGTGCGTGTGAGTATTAAAGAAGTCAGTTTAAAAGTTGGATTAACATTTGACTTTAAAACATCACGTTTTATGGGCACCATCGAATAATACCAAAGTACTAATCTTGTCAACTCTATTGAGTTCATCTTGTGCTTTGCATGCTGGGAACACACATACTGGCTCTATATTTAAAAAAAAGGGGGGGGAACCTTGTATAAAGGCATGCAGTGGAGAATTTTTCGGTGCGCAAATAAAAATATTATGTATAACATTTTCTTATTTTATTTCTCTTCATGGAATGACCCAGCAGCTTAGTTTTGACTTCCCGTTATCCTCTCCCAGTCCACTCACTCTCATTCCTAACAACAAACTGGATTCTTTCTTTGCTGTTTCTGTTCGTGGTCTCAATCAGTGCAAGTCCTTCTGTATCCTTTTACCTAATTTTTCCTCGGACATCTCCCTTGTAGCTATCGCGTACTAACCGATTACAGACCTTCGTTATAGTGGATTTGACAATAAGGGTTTTAATGTAGCAACCAGGACAATAGCCAATTAAATAGTGTGTTGTTTTCAAAGGAGCCGCAGTGTGCTTGTTCTAGCTATATTTTTGTAGTTATTTTACGTAGCTTTCAACATTACACAGTAAGCAGAGGCTTATGGTTGAAGCACAGTAAGAGAGAAATAAATTAGCTACCGGAGATCACCAGATCTTGATGGTCCTCTTAATTATTAGTTTTAAATTCAGTTGGTATATATAGCACAGGTGTGTAAGAGATGAATTTTCCAACATTGTCTCAACTTCAAAGCTACGTTTCATGGCGTATTTTAAAACGCGCCAAGCTAGTGGAGTGTTACTTGCTACGTATAAATCTAGCTGCACGGGCATTGAGTTAAGTTTGTGAGAGGGAAATGAATGTGAAGGTCGAAGCCTTGCAAGTTGTGTGAGCTTCACTAGCCGTCCACATCACCTCTGACCCCAGACAGCTGTTTGGCTTGCTCGTGTGACGTCATACAGGAACGTTGTCCACTTACGCAGTTAAAATACACACTATACGAGGTACCGTACAGGCGATGAACATAATTCGGAAGAGATTGTACTAGGAGGATTGCGATTAAGACTGGTGTTTCGACGCCATNAGGCGATGAACATAATTCGGAAGAGATTGTACTAGGAGGATTGCGATTAAGACTGGTGTTTCGACGCCATATGATTTCTATCAGTCTCCGGTGAATAATTTATGTAGTTTAATCAACGACCCGTTGCTGCAGTAATAACTGGAAATTTTCAGAATTGGATGTTAAATATCCAGTAGATTGCTCAGTTACATTTTCTAGTTGGAAATAAGACATACCTGCTGTAGAAACTAGGCTTATTTCGGGGAAGAAAGTCACCGGGTCAATTTTATGGACCTTCAGCTCGTTTAGNAACCTGCTGTAGAAACTAGGCTTATTTCGGGGAAGAAAGTCACCGGGTCAATTTTATGGACCTTCAGCTCGTTTAGCACATTTCGCACAGTCATGTATGGCGAACCTAGCTCGTAGAAAAATGTCGTAAAGGACGAACAACTAGCTATACTTAATTCACGATTACTCCCAACTTTTCTGAAGCCCTACTTAAGTTCTACTTCTAGGATATTCCTCTGCCTCGTGCAAACAAAGCTGAGAAAATGACGCCAGAGGGCCAACGCACCGCATTCGTGCGCTCTGTGTAATAAAATTTTGCTAAATACTATTTCTTACTAGGCATTACCAACACACCTAGTTTGTCACTGTCTCTATTCATATTATTTATTAATTTAAAAGATTATAATTTATAGATAAAATATAAGGAAATGTTCAATTTAACCAAAAATAAGGTAATTTTAAGTTAACAAACGGATAAAACGCTTGTGATATGACATACTTAAGAAACAACCGAACACATACATGGGGTGATTTTTCAAAGGTTTGATTCAAAAGGTGTGAAGAAACCGCGAATATATTATAAAACACACACACAGTGACAGTGGTACACACATNAAGGTTTGATTCAAAAGGTGTGAAGAAACCGCGAATATATTATAAAACACACACACAGTGACAGTGGTACACACATACTATGATATTTCATTGTTGGAATACAAGTCTTATAGATATGACAATTGAGTGTATTGGTGAATAAATAAATTTACAATCATAACACAGATAAAAAAAAACAAATATCGTCNAGATATGACAATTGAGTGTATTGGTGAATAAATAAATTTACAATCATAACACAGATAAAAAAAAACAAATATCGTCACAAAATAATGTATAAATTTACAACAAAAGACTACACAGTCTTAGATCAAGATGTACACCACAATAAAAATGATACAGTCTGTACATGTCCTGTCGTTGAAGGACATGTGTGGACAGTTAGTACCTAGTGTGACGACCACTGTGTATTTTCATCTCCTTAAGCCTATCTGGCGTAGATAGAACCAACCTTTCGCAATAAGAGGGCTCAATTTCATCCCATTCCGTTTGAAGGGCAATTTTGAGAAATTGCGGTTAGACTCCACGAAGTTTCAATGACATTGACGTCTGGGGACTGTGGAGGGGTATCGTGTACATCGGGGTAATTATAGAGTAACCACATGCGCACCTGATGGGCCTTATGTTTCGGGTCGTTGTCCTGGTAGAACGTGAAACAATTCCGCAAGCCTAATTTCTCTGCGCTCGGTGTCAGTGCTTTCCTTATGTCCAAATACACATCTTGAACCATAGCACTATCTATGAAATGGTTTCCCCACACCCGAAGTCGCCATACAACCCCATATCATCATGGACCCACCCCAGTGTTTCACCGTCGGCCGAAGATGTCTTTCTGCAAGCCCCGTTTTTGGCTTACGCCAGATACTGACCTTCCCATCTNGTGTTTCACCGTCGGCCGAAGATGTCTTTCTGCAAGCCCCGTTTTTGGCTTACGCCAGATACTGACCTTCCCATCTTATGCTAACACACACAATTTACTTTCATCTGTCAATATTACCGTTTTCCAGTAATCACAATATTGATCAGCGTGATCTGTGGCAAACTGGAACCTGAGACGTTTGTNGTCAATATTACCGTTTTCCAGTAATCACAATATTGATCAGCGTGATCTGTGGCAAACTGGAACCTGAGACGTTTGTTCGTCTTGCTGATGTATCGTTTATTGCGCGCTACTCGACCATTGAAGTCCTCTCTACGAAGAACTCTCCTCACGGTTTCTGGGCAGGCATTTTCCCTCCAAGACGATTTCTGCTTCCTTGGCAAGTGTTGGTGCATTTAACGCGGGATTTTTCTTTATTTGAAGTCTAATTCATCGCTAGTCTGATTCTGTGAATATTTTTCTGGAACTACCCTTCCCTTTGTTCTCTATTGTACTGTACTGACGAAAGCGACGGACGATATTTTGCACAGATAGAGATTCACACTTTTGCCGATCTCNTTCTCTATTGTACTGTACTGACGAAAGCGACGGACGATATTTTGCACAGATAGAGATTCACACTTTTGCCGATCTCACGCAGAGATTTACGCCTGTGGTAATGTAAAATTACCATCTTTCTCACCACCACTGACGTCCGACCTCTTTCACGTTCCATGTTGATCTGTGAAAGCTTACTTGAATGGAATACTTGCTATCATGCACAGAACGAAGGTAAGCGTGGTTCCGAATGTGTGAGCCCGACATGGCACGCGTGGTAGCCCAATGGGTTGCATGTATTGGGCAGTGTACCACTTTCACTTCGGCGTTCAATCTGCAGTTGTTTAAGTGTTTTACATTTTATGCAGATGTAATAATAGAAATGATGCGTATCTTTACAGACCCCAAAATGTGCATATGTAATGCATTAAATAATCTGGTTTACCAGTAATTTTCATTTAGAGGGAATATTCATTTCCAATATGTCAGTTCGTACTAGGTGTACCACTTCCACTGTGAGTCACTGTATATTCCTTCCAGGGACCTTCTCGTCAGCCACGAACAGTACTATTATCTGCGCCCTGCACTTTATGGTCTACTCGCCTCCCACGTAGGCGAATCGGGTACAATGCCCGGCGGACACGCCCGGNTCGGCGTTCAATCTGCAGTTGTTTAAGTGTTTTACATTTTATGCAGATGTAATAATAGAAATGATGCGTATCTTTATAGACCCCAAAATGTGCATATGTAATGCATTAAATAATCTGGTTTACCAGTAATTTTCATTTAGAGGGAATATTCATTTCCAATATGTCAGTTCGTACTAGGTGTACCACTTCCACTGTGAGTCACTGTATATTCCTTCCATGGACCTTCCCGCCAGCCACGAACAGTACTCTTACCTGCGCCCTGCACTTTATGGTCTACTCGCCTCCCACGTAGGCGAATCGGGTACAATGCCCGGCGGACACGCCCGGATTTTCGCTTGCGGGAAACGTGGTGGACGCTGTCGTTGGCTGACAGATATTCTCGGGGCTCTCCTAATCCTCCGCTGCTCCATATTCACCTCATTTCACCCTCAACAGTTGCTCAAGACCTCATTAAGCGCCTACCAAAATATCAGCTCAACTGTATAGCGTGGCAGGACACTCCAGGTTTCCCGCATCTACTTAATCATCTACATCTATTACTACATCAACTGCCCAGTCTTCATGAAAATGGCGTGTACTCTGTGTCTAGTAGGATCTTTTGTACAGCCGCGCAGCTGATATGCCGTAGCTCTTGTATGCTGCGCGCGGTTAAATGAGCAGTTTTTAAGATCCTGCTTAACATTTCGTTATCCTTCAGTCATATGTTAAATTCACATTTCCGTGGAACTGTTTACCTTATTCATGCGTCCAGCAAGTGAAATACTTGAACGTAAATATCCACATAAAATGCCAATCCTTTCTTTTATGTTCATAAAACATACAGGTATTAAATAAAATGTGTCCGGTGTCCAGAAATGGAAACATATTTTCAGTACGAGATAGTGACTCGGAACTACTTCTCGTTTATTTCTGCCAACTTTACTTTTTGTATGTGGATCAGTGTGTCTGCTAAAACGTATGTATCTAAGAGTAGGATTTTTTTTCAAAGTTAGCTAAT
Source organism: Clitarchus hookeri (assembly GCA_002778355.1). Classification (NCBI taxonomy): domain Eukaryota; kingdom Metazoa; phylum Arthropoda; class Insecta; order Phasmatodea; family Phasmatidae; genus Clitarchus; species Clitarchus hookeri. The sequence continues at coordinate 8,960 of NQII01005453.1, read as the reverse complement.
TAAGTCTTCTTTATGAATGCTTTTCGACGCAATCACAAATAAAAAAATATGAAAAGGTATGTACAAAGGAGGTACATAGAAAAATCACACACAGGTTAAATACCAACTTTCTCAGGACCATAAACAGTAACTATACAAAAAGACTCAATACAATGTATCAATTCAGTGAAAAACTTTAGCATTAAAAAAAATATTTTTGCAAATATTTTATTTGCAAAATTTTAATTTTGCACCTAAAATCATATTATCCACTACGCCAACGCTTGCTGTATAAAAAAAAGTTCAGGCAAGAAAATACGCTTAATAAAATTTTCTCCGGGCTTATAAATCTTGCAGCAAAGGTGGGATGAACTAAAGTAACAGCACAATTCATGAGATGGCATGTAGCAGAAGTGCTGGAATTCAATATTCATTTTCATATTAAATACTTTAGTAAATTTCTTATCTATATTCCCTGACCGCGCACAAATTTGCCCGACTTCTCAAGGTTTTCAGTTTTCCCTGATGCTAGCCGCTCTTACTCGCTGCCAACTTAACTGGGAGCCTGCGTGGCAGTGTGCACTTTAGTACGCGTGTGGTTATGGCTAGTGATTTCTTCAATGGTGCCACAGAATGGCACAATACAACCAGGTCAGTTCGTGTTTGTGCGGGAGCGCCCTCTTCCAGCAGGGAAAGTGAATTTGTTTACGGGATTTGCACCCCGGTGGAGTGGACCACATGCAGTGTGTGAGAAATGTAGTGATACTTCCTACATCACACAAATTACCCTGCGACGTCTGGTGAAAGTGCATCGTGACCATGTTTACTATTAATATTTCGCAGTTTGCAGTAATTAAAAAAAAAATCTGAAGTGGCCGGGATTGAACTCTCTCACCCTTTCCAACTCATTTTTGACCGTTACTTTACCATCTGACTTACCAAGTTAAGTTTATAAGAAAGAGGAAAATATATGTCTTATATTTACTCATCGAAAGCGTGTAGTTTTAAGTTGTATGCCCTTACTTTTCGTTTTTGGTTTGATTGGTACCGTTAGAATTGTTAAAACGAATAGTACATATGAGTGCACTCTCTTCACCACATTATATGCAGTTTAAACCCGCAAACAGAGCTCTGTGATGATTACATGGCATCAACGAAATGAAAGACCTAAAAACGGAATGAAAGACTGGATGTTTATGTTACCTTATAAAATGGTGTTTTGAAATACGGAACACATTTTAGAAAGTATTTGGTTTTATTATTTTATCCGTTATTCCACTTGGTACACGTTGTTTGACGGCCATTTCTACACTCTGTTTAACTGATCCATCAGTCAAAACACACACCACTGAAAAACGGAGAAAAAAGTGACTGATGAATCAGTGGGAAATGTCACTGAATCAATAAGTGAAGGAAAACTCGCATTTTTCACTGATTCATCATTTAAATTCACTGAAGTGACTGTTGAATCAGTCAGGTACTGTTAACTGATTGAAACAGTGAAATTCTCACTGATTCAGTTTTAGCGTGAAGTTAAACTTAGTTTGCACGAGGCGGAGGAGTAGTCTGAAAGTAGAACTTTAGCTGGGCTTCAGAAAAGTTTGAAGTAACCATTAATGGAGTATAACATTTTTTTTCTGAAACCCTGCTTATTATTACACGGTACCAGATTCCATTAAAGCTTGTTAGAGGCCTGCCATAGCGGTCGCTATACCGGCTATTATGGTACCCGTCATGGCATTTTCCGCACTGTATAGCTAGATTTCATACCAGTCTTAGTAATAGGACCTGTCCATTTTTTGTGGCAGGTTCCAAAACAACTTTTGTACCTGGCCAATCACATTGCAGTTTCAGATAGTAGAACGCTCCCCGTGGTTGAAACGAGTTGAAAAGGACGCCTCCATCTTGATTGTACGTCCTTGAAGTTGAAACACTTTTAAATGGATTTAAAAATCTAAGACGAATAATATTGGCCATATCAAATTTCAATTAATGTTAAAAGCCACACTAAATATTAAAAACATCAGCTACATAAAGAAAATTTAATACGATAGGTTCTACTTAGAGAGTTAAAATGCAGGCAGACATATGTGAACCAGTAGAGCAGTTGGAAAGTAGCGTTACTGGAACTAAGGCAATACATTTGGTCGCGGGTTCAAAACTCCGTCGGAATTTTTTTTCTAAAATGTTAAGTGCGGATAGTAACTTAGTAAGTTTAGAAAAAAATATTTTTTTCGAACTGTTACAAAGTTTCTTAAAACTAAAAATAATACTCCCGTACTCTCCTGACTTTCTATTATTATTAAAAAAAAAAAAATTAATGAAATAACGCCTGTAAGCACTGGATTGATTTCACGGTCAACAGTGATAAAAGCAATATTAATGNAAAAAAAATTAATGAAATAACGCCTGTAAGCACTGGATTGATTTCACGGTCAACAGTGATAAAAGCAATATTAATGTGTGCTAGCAAGTCCTTCGATACAACAGTTACTGTTAGAAATTCTACGAGTGGGTCCATATTTAGAACGAAACATACGCTGCGCACATACCGAGCGTGTCAAATGTTAGTAGGGCAACCGCTTTCGTGTAATAGGAATCTACCATGCCGGCTCGCACAGCTGCTGGTGTACAGGCTCGTTCACAAGGTCTTGTAGAAGCTTGTACAAGACGCAAGTACGGCAGCAGGTATAGTCCATTCACGGTTACTTCCACTTTTTCCGAAGCCCTGCTGAAGTTATATTCTCAGGCTATTCCTCCGCCTCAAGCAAACAAAACCTAACAAGACTAGAAAAAAAAAACACGAGTGAGACAACGCACCGCATTCGTGCGCACTCAGGTTAATAATATTTAGCAAGAGAACTATCTATTACTGGGCATTACCAACACACATATTTTATCCTTGTTTTTATTCACGTTGACTATAAATGAAATATTATAATAAATAGATAAAGTATAAGTTAAATATATTAAATGTAAGACACTTTTGTGTTAACAGATGTATAAAACGCTTGCGATGAAAGACATTTAGAAAACAACCAAACACGTCATACATGGTGCTGTAATTTTTCAAAGGTTTAATTCAGAAAGTGTGAATAGCTTGAAAGAAGATGCAAATATCCAAATTAGTACTGTGAAAGAAAGCATGGATGAAACTGTAAATATCCAAATTAGTTCTGTAATTGAAACTGTAAATAGTGTAAATGAGAATGTAGACAGGAAAATTGACTCTGTTAATGAAAATGTAGAAAAGAATATAGATCATTTAGACAGGAAAATACACTGTAAATGAAAATATAGACAGGAAAATAGATGGCGTTAACGAGTTGGTGAATAATAGAGTTGACTCTATGGACAAGATTGACTGTGTAAATGAAAAAGTGGACAGTGTCGAGAATGAACTGAAACAGGAGATCAGCGTATTAGAGAAGTAATTGCTCAAACCTCTCCAACAATAGAGTTTCACCTTCACCACACCGGCAGCCGACAAAGGTGAAGAGGCAGTACAAGTCGTAACCAACGCAGCACCCTTGGAGGAGAGCACGAAGATCTGCGGCATTGGTATCGCGCATCCAGGAGTGGGGAAGGGGGTTTCAATTAAGCCCACCTCTTAAGATTGGCCAGACTTAATGGCGGGAGCACAAACACCAGTTTGAAATAGCCGCTACCCTATATGGCTGGACAATCGAACAGCGGGCTTACTAACTCGCGCTGTACTGAGAGGCCCGCACTGAGCATACTACAATCTCTGCCAGAGCGACATTGACTGGCGTACTCCACACTGGTGTCTGCCTTGGAGCTACGTTTTGGCGACCAGTAACTGCGACATGCCCAGCTGCGAAGCCGCACCCAACGACCAGGGGAGCCACTGCAGGAGCTATAGCAAGACATTGTGCGGCTGTCTCATTTATCACTGGGAGGATGCCCCGAGGAGGCGTACGACATCATCGCAGTTCGGCTTCTTCATCGATGCCATCACCGACACAGAGGTACGACAAGCAGTACGTCTGGCTGCACCCCACAACATGTAGGAAGCCCTTGCCCGAGCACTGGAGGAGGAGTCAGCAAGACAGGAGGCCGCACCCCGACGACCAGTACGCGCAGTGATGAACACTNCCAACGACCAGGGGAGCCACTGCAGGAGCTATGGCAAGACATTGTGCGGCTGTCTCAACTATCACTGGGAGGATGCCCCGAGGAGGCGTACGACATCATCGCAGTTCGGCTTCTTCATCGATGCCATCACCGACACAGAGGTACGACAAGCAGTACGTCTGGCTGCACCCCACAACATGCAGGAATCCCTGGCCCGAGCACTGGAGGAGGAGTCAGCAAGACAGGAGGCCGCACCCCGACGACCAGTACGCGCAGTGATGAACACTNGGCCCGAGCACTGGAGGAGGAGTCAGCAAGACAGGAGGCCGCACCCCGACGACCAGTACGCGCAGTGATGAACACTGAAGGCGATGTAGACGGCCATAAGGGGTATCGTTTCCAGGGTTCATGATACAGAGATTTGCCGCCCCCCCCCACCTAAACGGCCGAAGTGTTGGTCATGTGGACAGCTGGGGTCCACAACAGCAACAGCAACAGNTGCCGCCCCCCCCCACCTAAACGGCCGAAGTGTTGGTCATGTGGACAGCTGGGGTCCACAACAGCAACAGCAACAGCAACAGCAACAGGAAAAGAGGCAGGTGAGAATACAGCACGTTCAGAAAACTTGTAAACACCGATCTTAGATGGCGAAGGTCGTAGACTGCTATAAGGAAGGGCCCAATGTTTTTTCATGTACGATCGGTAAATAGCACTGGGATGCAATACTGATGGAGGGGAGCCTAAATGATGTTCCTTGCCAGATGGTCGTCGACACTGGGGCGACCATAACAGTAGTAAGACCGCACATCCTAGGGCCTTCCCCCAGCGATCGCCCGACGACAACATAGAATGGTGCTATTTGACTACCATAGCAGGTGAGACCACACCAGTTATCGGTAAGAGAAAAGTAATATTGAATCTTGGTGACCTTAGCATAGACCACGATGTTTACATAACAGAAATTGAGGATTAATGTATTTTGGGGCTTCATATACTACATAGGCTGGGGTTCTGTATCGATACTCGACTTGGTGTGATACAGGTAGACAGTACAGCGTTGGCGGTGGCAACATGGTATGATTTGTCCTCCCTAATTAGCTACCCAGTAGTATGTGGTCAGACCACTGTGCTGCTTACTTCTAGTGAATGGCAATTACAGGCAGATGTCAAGGAAAGTTTGTCAAACATTTGGGACTAATTGAGCCAGCATAGAGGATTGGCGACCTGCCAAGTAAAGTCGTAGTAACAGAGACTCTTGTCTCTTCTAATTCTGACAGTTTTAAAGTGAGAATGATACATTTGTCCGATAGTGCCATTCGTCTTGGGGGGTGGGGGGATATGTTTGCAAGCAGGTAACAGATATTTCTAAATAATCCAGCAGATTCTAAAGGAAAACCAATATAATATCATTTACCAGGAGTACTGGAGGAACTGTTAATAAGAACAAAATAAAATCTTAACTGGCGATGGGAGAAGGTTGTCTTTGAATTACTGCAGTGAAATAGGGATGCTTTCTCGTGTGGACCAAATGATCTTGGGTGGACTAATGTGACTTGCCACCAAGACGACTGCCACTAGCTTCGCATGGGACAGTTGAGAGAATTCTGTAAGAAATGAAGGATCTTGATGTGATAGAAACACCAGTTAATCCAGGGTCATCCCTCATAGTTATTGTTAAGAAGGAAGATAGTTATCTGAGGTTTTGCATAGATTATCGCCAGTTTAATAATGTGACCAAGAAATACTCTTATTCACTTCCAAGGATAGATGACACATTAAACAGCCTAGCTGGTTCATAATTATTTTCTACTTGGACAAGAAGAGTGGGTACTGGTAGTGAGAGGTAACCCCAGAAGACCAAGAAAATACTGTATTTTGTGTCCAAGGGAAAGAAATCTGGTAGTTCAAAGTTATGCTTTTTGGGCTATGTAATTCACCCTTGCACATTCGAACACCTGGTGGTAAAAGTTATGGCTTTAAATATTTGTCAGATTTACCTAATGACATTGTTACGACAGGAAGGACATTTCATTAGCACCTATCATGCCTAGATTCTGTATTCCAGAAAGTGGCTGCAGCCAAATTGAAACTGGTTGCTAAGAAGTGCCACCTGTTCCAAAAGAAAATAAATATCTTGGGACGTGTCGGCCCATGGAATCGGAACAGACCCCGAGAAGACTAAAGCAATAAGAAATTGGCCAACACCAAATTACAAAATTGAAGTGGAGTTTTTTTTTTGGGATTATGTAGCTATTACAGTCGATTTGTACCTGTGTTCGCCACGATTGCCAAGTTACTACATGAACTGACTGGAGGGAAAGGATTTCATTGGACCACTGTGTGTGAAGATTCTTTTAGTTAACTAAAGAAAATTCGGATATCTACACCAGTACTGGGTTTCCCGAATGTTGAGGGTGTATTCATTTTGGATACAGCTGCTAGTGATACAGGCATTGGGCTTCTTTATCCCAGTTTCAAGATGTGAAGGAAAGACCATAAGAATATTTCAGTAAGGTATTGCATAAGCCTGAGAGAAATTACTGTGTTACATACAGTGAGTTTTTGACCACAGTGAATGCAATCCCACACTTCAACCCCTACCTTTATGGCAGACATTTTATTCTAATAACCAACCATGCTTCATTATGCTTGCTACTTAATTTCAAAAAATTCTAAGGTCAAATAGCCCAGTAGATACGGCATATTCAAGAATATGACTTTAAAATACAGCACAGATCTGGACACCTTCACATGTGAGCCATTTTGTCGTTATTGCGAACACCAAGAATGGAAAGAGTGGTTAATCGCTGAAGGTACGGAGAACAAGAATTCCAGGTTGTTTTATCTTGTGAATGGTCACCTACCTGGAGTGATGAGGGTATTCGGAAAGATCAGCTGAATGATCCCACTTTGCAGTTATTATTAAAGTTGAAAGAAGCTGGCTATCAGCCAAAATTGGAAGAGAGATCTAGCCTGAGAACAGCAGTCTAAGCATATTTGGCACAATTGAATTCCCTCATACTGAAGAAGGGTGTACTTTACAGAAACTGGGAAGGTAATGATGGAAAACACACCCACTTACAGTTGGGCCTTACAGAATGAAGGGTTACGGAAGTCTTAAAATAACTAAAAGAACTGCATAATGCAGCAGACAGTGGACACTTTGGTGTTAATAAGNAAGGGTTACGGAAGTCTTAAAATAACTAAAAGAACTGCATAATGCAGCAGACAGTGGACACTTTGGTGTTAATAAGGCCCTCGACAGAGTTAGAAAGAGATTCTACTGGCTTCATTGTCGAGAGTATGTTGAGAAGTGGTGCCGATTGTGCCTTACCTGCATTGCGAGGCTCTTGGTCTTTTAAGAGGTTAAAATTATTTTCAAAATTTTTAACGTATTACATTGTTATGTGTCGCTCCTTTTCATCGCGCGAGCGAGCGAAGTGTGTGGAGGACAGAGTAGTGATATAATATCGGGCGGTGAGAGCAGATGAATGGAAGGTCAGGCGAACGATAATCCAAGAAGTGCGTATTTTATTTCAAAAAGTGAGCCGCCACGATGATTGATTTGCGGCGCGCACTCCTGACCTTCAGCTGATTGAATTTCCGCGTTTATCAGTAGAATTTTCTAGTGGTTTACTGCCCTAGTTTCTCTCAGCATGACTCGGCGTGCGTCGAACTTTCCAGGTCGAGGCCAGCGAGTATAAAAGTGCGACGGGTCTCCGAGCCGGGAGTTGAGCTGATGAGTGGCTGGAGTTTTAGCGATAGACTACGAGCGAGAAGAGAAACGAGCGGTGAGAGAAGTGACCAGTGGAAGGAAAATCTGCGACTGAGAGCATTGGCGCAGCGAATAGTGAGACTGGCAGTCGGGACTATTGGACTCGATGCACGAGTTGATGACGTTACACATGATGGCAACAGACAGACTGAACATGTGTTAATAATGAGTATGAGACATTAAGAAGGACGTTAATTAGAGTTAAAATATACATAAAATATTATGCTCACTGAGAAGTAGAGTAATAGTGGAGATAAATATATTAATGCTGTAAATAAAAGCTGTGTGAATAAATTACAATCAAATTTAGTTCTTTATTACTATTAAGACCTCCATCCCTCACGAACTCGGACACGCCCCTCAGGCATCTTGTAACTATTTTTTTTTTTTAGACATTGTTAGGTGCTTTGGACACTCGCATCAGGCGCGCGCGTTCCTCCGTTGCCGGGTGGTGTCGCAACTCCTCCTCGCTCTGCCGGGGAAGCCGACAAATTTCGAGGATTTGCAAGAATATTCTGAAAACTAGGACCCTCGGCGCAATGTGGTATTTAGAGAAATTTCTGGGCGATCGCCGGCGACACTATAAATACAGCTGCAGCTATAGGGTNTCGGCGCAATGTGGTATTTAGAGAAATTTCTGGGCGATCGCCGGCGACACTATAAATACAGCTGCAGCTATAGGGTACACTGTTTATTGGGACTGATTTTAATTATTTAATTACATTAATTTCTTTGACGTAATTGTAAATTGTACTGATTGGATTTATTAATTGTAAATAGCAAGTAATAACAATTTATTGCGAGGTATTGAGTCGAGAGAATTCTGTTTGTAGTTATTGTAAATAAATTACAAAACTATTATTAACTCTTTTATTTAATTGCAACCTCCATCCCACAACGAACCTGGTTTAACCCACCGACTTCGAGAAATTGTAGCAATATGAAATAATCGTCTGAATAAACGAGTTATAGGAATCTTAAATTTGTATCTATCTTCGTAAAAATCTCAAAATTGAACAAAATTATTATGTAGTGTACAGGTAAAAATAATTATTATGTAACGAAAAAATTTCTTGGTAATATGTTGTACGGTTTGCTAGTATTTCAATTT
>NQII01005452.1:118053-159419 GCA_002778355.1 Clitarchus hookeri | reverse complement strand
ACATATGAATGTAAGAAGCATTTGCTGCAACAACTTTCAGCCAAGCAATCATATGATAAGTTTACATGCTGGAAGGAAAATGTACGATTCCAGCACAGCTTGCGCCAGCTCTAGCACAGCATCCGCAGTAAATGTTGACGACGGCGAAATTATCGTGGATGCTTTGCAATTGCTCGTAGCAGATGAAGCAGAATCAGAGCGCATTTAAATAAATGTAAATTAAGCCTTATTTTAGCTTCATTCATTGGATTTACATTTCGCGCGCTTTACTTTACATTTTATTATGATGGTGGTACGATCTGCATGTAGTTAAAACTCAAGGTTGGCAGCACCGGCACTTTGTTTGCAATACCTATGGTGATTTAAGTCGATTTCAGAGAAAATTGTTAATAATTAATTAATATTGTGTTTCTTCAAGAGTGTAAGAAATAATATTTGAAGCAATAGCTTTTAATGTTGTTTCTCTTTTCAGGTATGTAATAATAAACCATTCATTATAATAAGTTACGTATAGTGCGATTTGTGTTTGTAAAATTAGTATTCGTTAGAAATGAATCATAAAAAATAAATTTCTCTTTTCAGAGCAACAACATAACTTTGTTTTAATAAACAACATATTACATAAATAATGTTTTAGTTTAATAGACTTGTACGTATAAGTGTTTTAAAAGTACTGATTTTATTGTATGTACAGAAAGTTATAATATAATTACATAAGTAAATTGTTAAAAAAGTGGTTTTTATTTTACTTTCGGCGTTTGGGCTACCTTATTTCAAATTGGGCTACTTTAGGCTACTCAAGCTTTGAAAACGGGCGACATAAGGTCCCGACTTGTTGGCAACACTGAACGCGGGGGATCCACTGTTGTAGCTGCGTTTCATTCAACCACCAATGGTGTAGCCGGTGTAGTGTAGTGTAGTGTAGCTACACCGGGTTTCCATTCCGGTGTAAGTGCACCAGCTCAGTTGAAAGAAACGATGTTGTTGTTTACGTCCCTGAAGAGATCTAGCGACGTGTTTGAAAATCGCTACTTTGTTGGTACGGATTTTGTTAATGAAACATTTGTATGTTCAGGTGAATGTTTACTCCATTTTTATTTAACGTACGTTATATTTGCGTCACAGCTTTTCGTTCCAATATCGAAATGGACTTTAACCGAGTTATATCAGTTCCTTGCTATTTTGTACGTATAAATGCACCTACAAGAGATACCTGGAATGGTCGGAGCTCGTAATTCAAATCGAGAGATGTATTTCTTACGTGGAGTATTGAGGTTATAATTCGTACTACGACGTGGAAATATCTAAATGTCCACTTTTGACACAGTTAATTGAAATGAACGTATATTCGTAATTGCAGTTTACCAGTGTCCGTCCACTGAATAATTGAAACAACCTCCATCTTATACTGGTCAAACTATTAAGCAGACACATACAAATTTCGCGCGCATTTTATTACATTACACCATCTACACATCCTCAGGAGCAGGTGTAAATTTTGCTGCACCAAATTACACCAGTGTAGCTACACCGGTTGAAGGGTCCCTGAAGTCCCTGAAGTCACACACAACACACACTGAAGGCGTGAGTGCAGAGTGAGTGAGGAGATTTGGGCGGTTTTTAACATCGAGGTACTTGAGAGCCGATGAGGGTGAAGTGAGGTGAGTATGGAGCCGCGCCGGAATGCAAGGGCGGGGAAACGGGAGATCCCCGAGAAAACCCGACGACCAATGACATCATCCAGCACGATTCCCACTTGCGAAAATCCGGAGTGAGCCGGCCGGGGATTGAACCCGGTTCGCCTTGGTGGGAGGCGAGCAGTCTAACCACTCAGCCACCGTGGCCCCCCACACTGAAGGCATTCATCACATAAACTATTTACATTGTTACGTTATTAAGGTTCCCGCCTATCAAGAGCTTTTATCCGCGTTCGTGGCCGAGAAGCTTGGCAGCGATAAGGGTGACAATATCACGCGCATCAAGTGCACCATCGCCACTAACGCAAGGCCTCAACTGCCGCGCAGTGTTCTAGTCGCTCTGCGTGTAACTATGGGACTTTCAGCAGTTACCCTAGTATTTTACTGGAGGAAAGTCTGTAGAAAGGTTCAGTGCAAGGCCCGTAAGTAGTTTTGTGTGTGTTTGAGGCGCATAGTTTGAGATACAGTACTTTGAAAAAGCCTATTTTAGACATTTTGGAGAGCTCTTAAATGGTGTTTCTAATGGGCGTGAAGTCTTTAAAGCACTAAACAGCCTTCTTCTGACGTGCGTGTCTTTTCTTTTCGTAGATAACGTGTATTTCAAACACCCTGCAGCACACTTCAAGCGCTGGGTAGGTGGGGGCCTTAAACAGAATGAGTTAGAGCAGTGACTTATTCACTTTAGAAAAGTACTGTTACTGCCGCCTGGGCATCGGCAGATTTGTCTGCTGAGTTGAAATCAATTTCCCCATTTATATTCTTTAGTACAAAAATACATGTTAGGCTCTGTCTTCCACAGTGTTTTGTCACAATCCTCAGTGCAAAGGTAATAACTCTTTCTCGAACATATTTCTGAAGGCCGCGGTGGTGTAGTGGTTATATTACTCACTTCCCACCAAGGCAAACCGGATTCGAATCCCGGTGGGGCCGCTCCCGGATTTTCGCATTTGGGAATCAAACCTTTGAAAAAAATACCCCACGTATGACGTGCTTGATTGTATCATAAATAGCCTATGTAATGTACCCCAAGTGTTTAATACTTATGTTAACATACAAATGCCTAATTTTTGGTTATATTACAACTTTTACTTGTATTTTACCTATATATTATGATATTTTATTTAAAATCAACAAAAATAAAAACAGAGAGAAAATATGTGTGTTGGCAATGCCTAGTAATAAATAGTTCTTATGCAAAATTATATTACACTGAGTGCACACTACTGAAGTGCTTTGTAATTTTATAGAAGAAGTTAAGCTTTGTTCACATGAGGCGGAGGAATATCGGGAAAGTAGAACTTTAGCAGTGCTTCAGAAAAGTTGGAAGTAACCGTGGATGGACTATAGTAACGATTTTCCTTTAGCAAACATTTACGGAATATCTTATTACTAAAGACCAGAAAAATTCGCGAGTTAAACACCTGTAGGCTATACTCCACTGTCGTATGTAAAATAATGCAGATATCACCGTTCATTGGTTGCTTGTTGTATTAGCGGAAGACGGTGATTCGATCTGCATTTTACTATGTATTTATTATTGGCTCAGAGTTGTCCAGGAGATGTAAACTAACGGGTGGACCAATAGCATTAGCAATACAAACGTAAGAGGTTTCGAATTCTAGCTTGTCCCGAAATAAAAACGCGAATTTTTCAGGTCTCCACTTATTACTAAAGACCTGCAAAATTCGCTAATTAATTTTGAGACATGCTATAATTCAAAACACGTGTGTTGATACAACTTTAGCTATTGGTGCCTACGGTGTTTGACACCTCTTGGAGAACGCTGGCCCAATCGTCGCCTTCCATTGTGACAGCAGTCAACCAATGCGCATTTAATATCGGCGTATGTGTACATAAGACTGTAGAGTCTAGCCTGCAGGTCATTGAACTCGCGGATTTTTCCTGTCTCTTGTTATCACTAGAGACGCCAGAATCTCGCGGACTCATCCAGCAGCAAGCTAGACTCCATAATCCTTTGTGTACTCGAGTCTGAGTTTCTGATTGGTCGTCGCTCCAGGTAAACCCAGAGCAGGTAGCACGGTATTCGGACGTTGTGTTCTTGAAGTTAAGTTGTTATACCGGGTCAAATTCTTCACGGATGGGACTTACAAACTGCAAAACATTTTGAAAGAAAGTCAAATGTATTTGTGTTTGAAGGTTAGCTTGTCCTCAAATGAAATTCGCGAAACTCCCCGGAGTCTACTTATTACGTTAGTAAAATAAATACATGTATCGTTACAAAAGTTATACATCTCTATACTGAATATATCAATTGTACCAACCTCTCGCGAACTCATATCATCTCCGCCGTTGCCTGCGTGTGTTATGCACCACGTAACTCGACAGATATCACCTCAACGACTTTAGTCCATTCACAGTTGCTTCCAACGTTTCTGAAGCCTTGCTAAAGTTCTACTTCCAGAACATTCCTCCGCCTCATGCAGACAAAGATTAACTAATTCTATAAAATTACGCCGAAGGGAAAACGCACAGCATTCGTGCGCACTCAGTTTCGTAACTTTTTTCATAAGAACTACTTATTACTAGGCATCATCAACACATCAACTTTCTCACTTTTCCTATTTATATTAAATATAAAGAAATATAATTTATAGGTAAAATACAAGTAAAAGTTTAATTTAACTAAAAAGAAGGTACTTTTATGTTAACAGATGTATGGAAGGCTTGTGATATATGCTATTTTAGGAAATAACCAAAAACTCCGTATATGTAATGATTTTTCAAAGGTTTGATTCAGTAAGTGTGAAGAAACCGCGAATAGACTATATATTCGTTCTCTTCAGACGCACAGGAAGCTATCTGTATCCTCCATTGCCGCCAACCTATAGAAACAGCAAATTGGCTGCACACATCTAAAAAAAAATTGTTTGCTATTTTTCACAATACAATAACAACCTTTCGAATTATTAATGTAAATACCTGACACCCATTAATTAATGACGTTGTCACGCGTTGTTAAAGAAACATTTCAGAGAATAAATTCAATTTTTCTTCAAAACACTGCAAATGTATTGAGTTATTCGTACAGCAAGAATATTCTTCTAGAGTAAGATATAGAGTGATTGCAACATTTTAATTTTAAAGACCGGAGATTAGTGATGTATTTTACTAGTAGAAAGAGAACATTCATATTATATACGATAACATAATTTACGAAAATATCGTCACCTATTTGAACTTAAATTTGGTTGCATTTTAACATCCGGCGAAACCCATTCTGCTGCAAGCTATTAGACTACGTGTAACTAGATTTGTGCAGTTGCAAACAATGATCCGTGTTGCCAGTGAATGTTGTAGCTTGTCAGTTCGCCAGAAACACTCACCAGTTCCCATCGTTCACAACACTTACCAAAACTGTCCTCAGCGGTGCAAAGGGGCTGCATTTACACCTCCGCTAATCATTTACAGATCATTCAAAAGCTACGCACACCCAGGGATAACCTAATTGGACGTGGAGACGTTTCTCGACAGGGAAGGCGGTTTCCGACATTCCAGTAGGCGTTTTGTCGCCACTAGATGTGAGCTGAGTAGTAGGAAAATGCCGATTCAGGCACAGCGCAAAAATGTGACGTCAAAAGTTGCGTTTGGTAAGAGGTACGAGCACAGTGCAAAAAGTTGAATTAAAATTTGCATTTGGTAAGAGGTGCGAGTGCAAAAAAAAAGTTGCGTTAAAATTTGCGTTTTGTAAGAGGTACGAGTGCAAAACAAATTGCGTTAAAACTTGCGCCCAGAAAAAAGCAAATTCAAAAAGTATCGCTGCGCCTTTTTCTGAACTGAAAGCCGAGTTAAAAAAAAGAATAATAAAGAATAAAACATGGATCAGTTGCTAAATGCATTAAACAGCACCCGCCATTTTATGAAACTTTCCGAACTCGCAATAGGGCAGTCCTACCCGATAACCGACGCTGAAATAAGAGAAACCAGGTACGGTCTCAAAGTAGCAGTTACTTCAGGAAATTTTAAGGTAACCTTACAGGACAGATATGTACAGATTTTCAGTAAGAAAGTGTTAAGTGATGTTAATCGTGGAGGCACAAGTTTTGTGTATAACGGAATGGAAAATTGTGGTGACAGACAAAGGCATTCAATTCTGTTTGTAAAAGAGTAAATGCACATTTTCGTATATTAAGACATGAATTTATTTTCATTTGTACTCATAAGTTTTAATGATTGTGCGATCATTGAATCACAGTTATCATTCCGGCTTCGAAAAAGGCGCTCGTAAAGTTTATAGACAACATCAACGCTGCTCATGTCGTTTAATTAATCACGTCCAGAGCGCCTACACATCGACCACATCCGTGGTTTACATATTATGTCATAGATATCGCGCGCAGCAGTTGAAGATGTCAACCGCATCCGGGAAACGCATATAGCGAGCCCGTATGAGGAAAACTTATGTGTATACATCAACAGAACGTGAGCTGTGTGTTGAGGTTAGATTGAATTTGAATGTGCTCGTGGAATCAAAATAAAAAAGAAAGTGTATAATAAATGAGTACAAATAAAACTCAACTGATATCTAAGTATACGATGACGACCATGGCAATGAAAAAGGCTAATGCAACTGGTAATGTTTGGAACGAATATAAATTCAAGCGTGATGTTTTTATGAAATGAAAGAATAAGAAACCTCAAAAACCATTTGTTAAGTGTGAAACTTGTAAACCACTATTACAATCCATCTCTAATAAAAAGTCATTTGAGAAGTTGATCGCACAAAGGTCTTGCATCAGTGCAAGAACCTACAAATGCAGGGGATATTTTAAAAATTCCGCAAAGTCTAATACCAAAACAGAAGTTACCAAGAGATAAGCAAGTTCAGTGTCAGGCTTGTAATCACTGTTACAAACCATCTCTCATAAGAAGTTACTTGAGGAGTAAAGTACACAAATACACACTCAGATTCAGCGTAGAAGAAACTGAAACAGCATTTAAAAGTAGGATCAAGACTTATGACGTAAAGAATATGAATGCATACAAAGACGCGAATCATTTCCTAAACTATATAAAAGGAGCTGTCACCAGCATAATTAATAAACATTAAAAATCAGTGAACCTCAAAGTGAACATGCAATTATTCGCTGAGTACAAAAGAGGAACTGGTGGCCATACTGAATATGTAGAAGGCTCTTTAAAAACTAAGAACGAAATTATACTGAAATCAACTGATCTAGGAAAATATTATAACTATAGAATATTGAAAATCATAGCTGAGATGGGTAGATTTGAAGCAAAGGGCTCTCAGTGGATGCTCAATAGAATATTCAATCTAGAGGTGCGAATAAATAAATATGTTCCACATAAGGGCAGCTCTTTTGTCGATCTTCCAGAAAAAATTAAGGCTAAGTAAGCAATAATTAATGTTAAGAATAATGATCAAAAAATGCTTTTTGTGGTTTATTCTATCCGCAATACATCCAGAACAAACGAATCCCCAACGAGTACACAAGTATTTGGATCATAAACATGAGTTTGACGAAGCCCTTAAGGGACTAGAATTTCCTATGAAATTGGATAGCATACCGACCTCTGAGAAAAAAAGTGGACTATAAATTAATGTATATGCATATGAAGAAAAAGAAAAAAAGGGCAATAAGGAATATATAATCTGTCCATTAAAAATAACAAAAAATAAGACGGATAAGCATATTAATCTGCTCTACATCAAAGATGAAAAGAATGACCACTACTGCTGGGTAAAAAGTCTTTCGAGACTTATTGCGTCACAAGTGACAAATAATGGCCGTACAATAAACATATGTGATAGATGCTTGCAACACTTCTACTCTGAAAGCAAGCGAAAAGCTCACGAAGAAGACTGTTGAGATCATGATGGAATAAGAGTTGAACTTCCACATAAAGGAAATGACATACTAAGATTCAAAAACAAAAATCATTCTTTGAGAGTTCCTTTTGTGATATATGCTGATATTGAATGTTTGTTAACAAACATCGAAACTTGCCAGCCAAATCCTGACGACTCCTACACGAAGCCGTACCAAAAACATGACCCTATCAACTGTCAGTCAAGTCATCGAGGGCCAAACAGTCACATGTTCCCCTCCCCGGACGGATCACTCCCGGATGTTGTCTCTGGTGAGCGGATTTTCTCTGGTATATTCCGTTTTCTCCGCCCTTGCGTTCCTGCTTATGAAGGATCTGATGCATCTAGGGTATTCGTCAAGATGATAATGGAAAAATTTGACAGCCTGACAGGTGCTTAAAAACGAGGTCTTGGGAGATGTTTTTAAAGCCTAACATTTCCGTTCACTGATATAATTGGCTGAAACCGTGTAGGTAACTTTAATTGTATGGTATATGCAAAATAATTTTTTTAAACTGATAACAGCTTGTGAAAGTATTTTCACCTTGAGTAATGCTTATTTGTACTACCTATGAACCGCGCAGGAATTAAATAAGAAAGACTATTTAATTGGTACTAGAAGCTCGTTTTCTCATTACAGTTTTATTATCCTTTATGAAATAGCCAAATAAGATAGAAATTTGTTTCTTTGAGACCCCACTTGTTTATCAGGCAATTTTTGGTTATTTGCTCTGATACTTGAAACTATTAAAAATACGTGTACTGTATGTAAGAACTGTATGTTTTTTTTAATTATGAATGCTGTGGAGCATACAGTTTTATAGAGTATTCATGCACTCAATATTTAACTCAACTCTAAGAAATTATTGATGGTGCGTCAAAACAATATGCTCTTATGACCAACTATAGGGTTTTAGACCTGCCACCGTGGATGAAACTGTTAATATCAAGATATTAATTTCAATCGAGATTTTACTTTAATATTTCTAGCACTTTTAATGCGTACGGAAATTATATAATCGGCAAGGAAATTTTGCAGTTTGAATACGGAAATTTATACATATATTTGTTGGTATCCCTGTGGGGTATACGTACTGGCGACTGCAATACAACGCAGAGAACGCTCGAGAAACAGACACTCGTAAATTTGTGAAGTTATTTTAAAAATATTCACATCCAGACACATTTATAGGACGTATTGAGCATTAAAAAATATTTTGATCCTCTGCGCACAGCTTATCAGCCTGATCAGATGCACTCTTGAATTTATGATACCAACCGTACGTATTTTATAACATATTCTCGTTTTTCTCAGTGAGTATGCGCGGTAGAAGGAAAAACAATACATTTTCACAAAATATAGTTGTAATAGGTAAAACAAACAGTAGGACTGCGTAAAACGTAAATTTGAAGGTTGTACATTTTATTTATTGAGCAAGTAGTTCAATGCATTAGAGTGACTTGGTATCTTACAAACGCGATCATTATAAGGTTCATTATGCGCTGCACTTTAGTAAATGGCTAAGCATCAATAACCCCTTATAGATTTCCTTTGGTTTAATATACAGGATGATTCTAAAATCATGAGACAAACATTGAGGGGTGGTAGAGCTCACTAAAACCAACTATTATTGTATAGGAATGTATGGGCGGGAGTGACGCGTTGAGGCACAAACACAAAAATAACACATGAAATGCAACACGTTGTTTATTTACAACGTCGTCGCTAAATTCATTTTTACAGCAATTTTTATAATAATTGCTCAAAATTGCTACCACCGACAGTAATGCAAGCTTGGTAGCGTCGGTGGAGTGATTGGCGAACAGATTCAAATACGCCGGGTATTACACGCACGCCACCATTGTCAGCCAATCACGCCATATGTAGAGGTCGCCAAGCATGCGTGACTGTTGGTGGATGCATTTCCAGCAACTGTTTTAACATTTTCTGTACGGAATCACTCGTTAAGTATGCTGCCAATGAACATTTTATGTTTCCGTTAATGTGTTATGTTTTTGTGTTTGTGCCTCAACGCATCACTTCCGCCCATTTATTACTATACAATAATTGTTTGTTTCAGTAAGCTATAACACCCCTCAATATTTATCCCATGATTTTAGAATCATCCTGTAGAACGTGAAATTGTTGCGACGTTTGACCTATATTCTGTATCAGTTGTGACCATGTAAATCTCAGCAGTGTTGAAGCGGAGCTAGAAGGCGTTCCACACGAAGACGCATTGCGAGACAAAATACTTGCTGTGTGAGTAGCAGAGAAACAGAACCACTCTCAATAAAAAATTGAAGCGAATAAGAAACGGCTGTTATTGGTTCTGGACAAGGATCGACATGCCTCCAAGCTGTAGAACTGAGGTATATATTAATATATAAACATACTATCACTTTAATCTCATAAACGTTTGCAAAATTTGAGGAACATTTTTGTTCATAACGGCAGTTATTCTAAATATGTGTTTAATTATGTATGTGAGTAACGACAGAGTAACCATGTTTTTGGTTTTAGTATTTGTTTTTGAGGCGATAAATGCGCACAAGTAGACTAAGTTTTACGAGAAGGTAATATACAAAGAGATTACACACTACAATTACGGTGAAGAACTGGTCCTAACATTAATGGAATCTGAGATGGCAAGTTGCAGTAGTGCGAAAGTACTCACTCGTTTTCGGATTTGAAAGTGCTCCATCCGAAAGTTATATTTCAATTTCTGCATGCAAGCTGATAGCACTGTTGTGTTCCAATTGAACTCTAAGGGGCCGAGAGACATGAAACAATATGGCGGACAGCTCCACTCCGAGGCTGTCTGCCAGTGTGCCGGGATCCCCATGATACTACTACTTCAGTTCATAGGTGCCCCGCAGTTGGTGGAACCTTTATTCGTCGGCAGCTTTAAGGATCGTTCAAAATCGCTCAGGGATTTGCGTGTGCCATCTCCAGGACAAGAAATCACTGACTGGTGATCGAGCGAGTTGCCCGACCTCCGTAGCGTAGTCGGTTACACGCAGGCTTACGGTGCGAGGAGTTCCGGGTTCAAGCCCCGGGTTAATGCGTCGGTGTGAATTTGTGTACGACTGGTTCGGGTCGTCCTGTACGAGGACATGTCAACAGTAACAGTCAAACGCCAATTACAGTGTCAAGTAAAGAGGGGAAATAAAAGGCGGCGTAAAAGTTAACCATTTGAATCGCATTCCGAAGGATTCGAGTTCGATTACTGGTGCAGCCATCCTGGTTTTGGTTTTCCATAGTTTCCCGAAATCGCACTCAAATCCACTGCAGATTTCCAGCATTTGTTCAGGAGAGGGTCAAACTCCTAACGAGGTTCCCAGCTTTGCATATTTGTATTCGGACATCTGGCTAATTTCCCACACTATGTATGACNGGGGGGGGGGGGGGTACCCCCTCCTCCTCGGCCTTGTGTTTGTTTCTCCATAGTTTAGCTTTCATATCAAACCTTTGAAAAAAAGGGCTGGCAAGGCGTATGGCATAACAGTACGTAACATATAATTTTTAAGCCTGCAGAGTTTTGTCTATGTAGTTTTTGTTGCATCTACAACCTCAACAAGGAATAAACTTTATTTATTATTTTTTTAGACTCTTGCGAGAAAATGCAGTCTTTTTCTGTAAACCAGTTCTGTATATAATACTAAGTGAAGAAGACAGTACCAAGACATGCCAAGATATGCCAAGACTAGCCAATCAGCACCTGGTAACTACCTCGTCAGCCTGTAGCCCAACTAACATGGAACCTTTCGCATCACGCGCTAGCCAATTATACGCCGTTCACGTTTAACTAAGCTCTTTTGAAAAAAGAACATTTGAAAAATATCACTACCCCTATTTGCATATATTTTAACGGCCACACTGAATGGAATGTGTCCAGTTAAGTTGGCAACGACAGAAGGAATGTAGTTCCATGTCTTAACGTAGAATAAAACTTGTTAGGTAAACATTCTTGTATACTGAAGTTATTTATTTCCTTGTGTGTCTTTTAATGAATTTAAAGTGTAAAAATTAGTACATTTGTAAAATATTTACGTTTCTAATAATTTCACGATATCACTTTACCGATACATGAATAAAGTGATCGGCCCGTGACCATGTTGATTTTACATATGGCTTAAGAATACACGACGCACATAAAAGTAGAGCTTATGCAGGGCTTTCAAAAGTGCTGAGTTTATAGTGAACAGCCTATGGACACAAGACCAGTTCCCGGAGCCAAGCGCAACCAATCAGAGAAAGGGTGCGTTCACATTAAAGGAACCGTCACGTAATTTAGTTTCTGCGTACTTATTAACTCTTTGTTTGAGTGTGTGTGTTCATCTGCCCGCGGCATCAGTGCAATACTCACTGCGGAGGACGCTATTTCTCGTCAAAATAAACATCCCATACCGTGCTGTGTATGGCTTTAATAACAGTAACAGACACACTACGAATGTCAAACGGGGCCGCGGTGGTGTAGTGGTTAGACTACTCGTTTCCCACCCAGGCGAGTCAGGTTCGATCCCCGCCGGGTTCACTCACAGATTTTCGCGTGTGGGAATAGTGCCGGATGACGCCGCTGTTCAGCAGGTTTTCTCGGGGATCTCCAGTTTCCCCCACCCTTGCATTCCGGCGCTGCTCCATAATCAGCTCACTTCACCCACATCGATGTTAAGTGCTGCCCAAATCTCCTCACTCGCTCACTCACTTCAACGGTCAAGTTTTACGAATTCCCCGAAGACGGTAATTTTCAGATCTTATGGCGTAATGCTTGTGGATGGTTGAGTTGAGTCGGCGCTTAGCAGAGAGGTCCTGGGCGCCAGTGAAGGATGAAATGAGGTGGAAAAAGAGTAGCGGCGGAACGCACGGGCAGGGGAAACGGGAGTGCTCCGCGAAAACCCGTCGACCAAAGGCAACGTCAGCCAAGCTTCCCACGTGTAAAAATCTGCGAGCTGTATGAGCGTAGGTTCAATGACGCGCGTGAAACAACCGTGTACTTGTATGAAGTCTACCTTGGTACGTAATTATATCGCAGAATGCATAGAGATCTCTATACGCTGAAAAGCAGCTCGAACCTAACAACAGCAAGCATCTAGAGATGATGTGATTGCTCGCTCGGTACTGCATTCACGGTTTATTCCAACTTTTCTGATGCACTGCTAAAGTTCTACTTCCAGGATATCACTCCGCCTCATGCCAACTTAGATTAGAAAATTACTCGATAAGACCAACGCAATGCATACGCGCGCTCACTTCAATAATATTCCGCGTGAGAACTGCTTCTTATTGGCATTACCAACGCGCCTATTTTCTCTGTCTCTTCATTCATACGAGTTATAAATTAAATATTAAAACTTATAAATGGAATATAAGTCAAAGCTTAATTTAATCACAAATAAGGTACTTTTATATAAACACAAGTATAAAACGCTTATGTTACATAACATAATTAGGAAATAACCAAAGGCGTCATACATGCGGTGTTTTTCAAATGTTTGATTCAAAAAGTGTAAATAAACCGTGAATGGACTATAGCGACTGCAATATCTTCATCACTCCGATGAGGGGAGACGTCGACTACAGAAGCACTTGGCCCCTTACATGTATGATGTCTGATGTGGTGAGGGTACTCAGTGTCTAGTGGCGCCCTCTCACATCACAGCCACGCAAGTTGCTAGTGTATCGCCTGCGAGATATGCAACTTGCGCAGCTCTCGTGTGCCGATGGTTGCCTACAGTTAGGCGCAATGCGACGCTTTTTTGACCTACGTTATTACGGACATTACCACACACTGGTTTAATTATTTATTTATTTATTTACATCTTATTTTTACGTGGCGCAACTAAGGCAAACACCCTTCCTTACTCTCAATCACGAAAGCTGCATTATAAAAAAAATACAAAAAAATAATTATGTATATATTTATAAAGGTATTACAAAATTACATAATTATTTATTTTCGTACTGTGAAGTCACACTACACAACTATTATTTTTTAACAGTAAATTTGCAACTAAAATACTGACATATATTATGAAATAATTACAACATTATTGATTTGATGCTATTAAATTACTACAAAATTATTAATGGCAAATACATATACGATTTTACCAATATTATGAAATAATTTCTCATAAAAATTGCCAAGGAATACAGAAACAGATAATAGAAACCTTAAATACTAAGACTAAACACAAGAACTTTCAGATTATGTGGTGCAAGGAGAAAATAATTTCCTAAAAAGAATTTCAAATGTGGCCGTCGATGTTGTAGTTCGGATTTCGTCAGGCATAGAAATGGATAAAATATGATTACAGTCGTCCTCTCCTCACGCTACCACACATATTAATGTCGCTCTTAATTTTTACCCACCCGGGCGTTGCTCCACGAGTTCTACATGGACGATTTACAAAGCCCTGCGCATGTATCCTTCTTCAACATGTCGTCGTGATTGAGTGAGGAAACACAACAATCTTAACATTACCTGAAATCTTGTTAGATGAGTATAAAGCAATATGACAGCAGTTTCAGTTGGTACTCTTCCCATAATATCCTGCCGACATTGTAAAGCGTACTGAAATTGGCATGTACTTTAAAATGAATGCAATTGCACGCAGGAAGTTTTTTGAAGGTCGTCTCGAACCAATTATGCCAACAGTAAATTAACAACCTATCTGACTTTTCTGACTTATATGAACTTCATCCATTTCAATTGTATTATTGATCGTACTGTATGATTGCCATTAAAGCTCAAGTATAAAATAAACACAGTTCTGCATACTAGGACCCAATCCAAGCAAAAAACTGGTAGGCAGTGACAATGGTGTTAACATAATGGACGCTCAATGTACTACTATAACCTATTCGCAATCTCTTCGCACTTTCTGAACCAAACCTTTGAAAAATCACCCCAAAGACGTGTTCGGTTGTTTCCTAGATAATGCCATGTACCACAGGCGTTTTATACTGGCGTTAACATAAAAGTTTCTTATTTTTGGTTAAATTGAGATTTTACTTTGACATAGACCATCGTCCTGTGCTTCCTCAGACAGTCAGTTACGCCGTGCACACCACCCCCTCCCCCCTACAACGCACCACCACAGTGCTCATGATACTTTGCACCCCCCTCCCGGCGATTTGGACTCGCCCGGCGAGGCACCGAACATGATCCTGGAGAATGTTCCAGTGACATTTTATAATAAATTGCAGGGCAATAATTCATTAACTCAATTAATAAATTAAAGCAACTCATGGACGTGCAAATATCACGAGAAGGAAGCCATTGAAATAGTTTTACTATAATTTTTATTTTCAATACTCGGTGAAGATTCCAGAAATGTGTGTATTAAATTCCCACCACGTTAACTTTTTTAAATCTATGAATCATAACATTTCCTTTATAATTAATTTCAATAAAAACAGAGATAAAAAAAATTGGTTGTCTGTAAAGTCGGTTTACTGACGATAGTTGAACGTGACAACGTCTTAAGAAAATACTGATGGAATGGTAGCATTTTTCAAAAGAAAATTTTAATTTCATTTGTTTAATAGATTTGTATGTATATAGAGAAGGAGGTAATTGGAAATCACAATGAAATTGATCAAGTGAGATTTATTTGTACGCATAAATACAATTATGTCAATTTTTTTTTTTTCGCTCGTTTCGCGCTCTCGCTTGCACTTCAAGCCTTACATGGAACGCCTCAGAGCGAGGTAACGCCGCATGAGTCATGTTTTTTCGTGCGTGCAGCCGGCTCTATCGAATTATAAGACGTTGTCACGTCAAAAGTGTGCTAATGATACGTAATAAGGAATAGTTCTCATACAAAATAATTATTCCATTATATTAAATTTAGTGCGCATAATCGTGGTGCGTTGTCGCTTTCGTGTATTTTTAATATTAAGTTTGTGTACGTAATGCGGAGAAACAGTCAGATAGTATGGCTTCAGAAATGTTGGACGTAACTATGAATGCTGTAAATATTGCGCGCGCGCGGGAGTTGGCAGTACTGCGCCGGGTAGGCACGCAACCTCACGACCTCCGCGCGTGTCTTGTGCTCCTGGTACCGCTGTCGTTACTGCCCGAGCGTGCCGCGTCGTGAGCGACGTCACTGGGTGTTCTCGGACTGAGACAACACGCGGCCACGGGTCGGACAGCATCACTCACTACAAGCGTGGGATTTATTAAGGAACAGCCAGTGCGGTAGGCGTTGTGTGTTCCGGAGTCGGTACGAGCGACCGCCACGCCGCTAACGTGACTTGTGCTACCAAGAGAACATTGTAGCGCAGGAGGCGTGTTGCAACGCCACAGCGGTCACACCTCCTCCATTGTGATGTTCTCCTGGTGGCAGAAGTCTTATAACGCCGCGGCAGAGTCGGTCAATTCCTTCCTTGGCCCTCGCCGCTCCGGAATCGCTTTAAGGTCGCACGAGACGTAACTCTGCTGTCCGTCACTCGCGTGGGATGCGAAGCTTCGAGCGAGTATCTATTATATATTTTATTTACTTCATTACTTGTCGTTTAAAATAGTTCTCACTCATCAGCCCTTTTCTGATTTTTGGCCCTGGCAATGACCGTAATTGCATATTTTTTTTATCGTAAACAGGGGCAGCGGTGGCGTAGTGGCCAGGGCGCTCGCCTCCCACCACGGCGATCCGTGCTCGATCCCCGGCGGGCTCACTCCCGGATTTTCGCATGTGGGAATCGTGCTGGACGACGCCGCTTGCCAGCGGGCTCTCTCAGGGCTATCCCGCTTCCCCCGCCCTTGCGTTCCAGCGCCGCTCCATTCTAGGGTCTCATTTCTGTCATGCCCGGGTATGACGGTCACCTACGGGCCATTATTATTATTATTACCGTAAACAGTTCCTGTATATAGAACATAGATGTAGGCAGCAAATCATTAAAAAAAAAAACTCTAGCGTGTTCCGTCGAGTAGTAAGTACCGTGTCTGACTCGCCAACAAAAATTTAATATCGTACGTTAGTTTTTCGTCCCATTTTCCATACAAAGTAATGCCGGTACATACAAATGTGTGACGTATCCACATACAGAGTACAGTTATTTTATTTTCAGATTGCTACATTAAAAACACGTTTCACTTTTGTACCGACGAGTAATTATGCCGCAATGCGCGGAGATGCACCACGCGAATTCAATATCAATACGGAATTTTAAATGCTGAATTTTATAAAAAAATATATTTATGATTTCGTTATTTTGGACCTTTTCATTGCATTATTTTTTGAATTCAATGTATGAGCTGACATGGCAGTCGGAGATATATATAGTCCATTCACGATTACTTCCAACTTTTCTGAAGCCCTGCTGGAGTTCTACTTCCAGGAAATTCCTCCGCATCATGTAAACTAATATTAACTAAGTCTAGAAAATTACACCAAAGAATAAAGCACAGAATTCATGCGCACTCACTTGTAATAATATTTTGCATGAGAACTATTTCTTACTAGGCGCTACCAACACACGTGTTTTCTCACTGTTTTCATTCATATTTACTATAAATAAAATATTTAAAAATGTAAGTAAAAAATTAGCAAAACTTAAATTTAACGAAAAATGAGGTACTTTTGTGTTAACAGACGTATAAAAATCATGTGACGTATGGTGTATTTAGGAAATAACTAAACACGCCATACATGGGGTGAAATTTGAAAGGTTTGATTAAAAAAGTGTGAGGAAACCGCGAGCAGACTACACTGTTTGCTGACGACACTTGCATATTTGTAAGTCATGAATCAATATATCAATTAAAGTAGTAATGACGCAAATGCTATTTTATCAGACTGGTTTTTATTATACAAACTTTCAATAGATTTTAATAAAACAAATTTTGTACTACTTTTAACTTGGAATAATACTTCTAAATGGAATAATATTTCTTGTAATAATTTTGAATTAAAGGAGGCGTATGCTACTGAATTTCTAGCATCAAAATAGATTGGTACTAAAATTGGAAGAAAAGTCATGTTCGTTTTCTTATTCCTTCGCACTGAGATACAAGAGTAATATTTCAAATTTTAAAGTTTTGAAGTCAATGTACGTACTCTGCGTACTTTCAGTCACTTTTTTCTTACGGGATAGTATTATGGGGAAAATCATTGGAAGCTAAAATAATTTTTAAATTTGCAGAAAGCAGCGGTCGCTAATGAAGTTCTTGTTGGAGTCCAACGTCACAGCCACCATGGTCCTACATGGCGAGAAGCCAATCTTTGACAAACCCACAAGACGAATCCTGATTACTTCTGGTAGCACTCAGCTCATTTTCTGACTTAAAATAAATTTAATCTCTCCTTCATAGAGCCGTTCCGGAAACTCCTGGTTCTTTAAACAATTACATAAACTCTGACGAGCGAAATATACGCAAATTTAACCAAAACATACTGATCGCAGCACTTTCTGTTATAATTAAATAGCTCTAGCTGCACTTTGCAAGCAAGTTACTACCTAAAAAGTGAAGCAAAACTCTTAAAGTGTTTCAATTATTTAAAAAAAAAGAATTATAAATGCTTTTAAAATACTAATATTCTATAATACACTGCAAGAATTTTCAGATTTTAAAATCAATTTAAAACCTATAAATGGGACACAAAACTATAATCAAAGAACTTTCTCACCTTATATATTAAAATAAGTCAATATAGTTGTATTACAACCCAAATTAAAAGCTTTTAATCTTCCCGCTAAAAAGGTTCAACTTTAAAACGTGTTCCACGTAAAAAGACGTCAGTGCTGCCATCTCTTGAGCGGCGGATGAAGTCCCGCCTACCACGAGACATCTCGGTCACTCACAGACCTCCGACCACGTAAAACTAAAAATTACAACTCCTAGCTCGTATTTCAAGCATTCTTGTACAAAACTACGGCCTTTTTCGAAGAAATATTGAACTAACAATTTAAATTAACTGTTTTAAACTATTAAATACACGCCCTCGGCGTATTAAGCGAATCAAAACCGTTTCAAAAGAAGTTTCTAAACCAACATTATTCCTTTTCCCAGACCACGCCTTCATGACGTTTTCGCGTTTTTTTTAACAATCTCTTCTGGCAATTAAACTCATATATATCTGTTACTTAACCACCACCGAATCCACCGTGGACTTTTTGGTGGTAATTTAAAAGCCCTGCAATGTTCTAAATTAAATAATATTAAATTAAATTAACAACTAGGTGGGAGTTGGTTTGCTACTCCCGCTTTCAATAAGTAGCTGCAAGCACAGTTTGATATGGGGCAGTTGGCGGGGGTGCTTGCCTTTCCTAACCCACTGCAGTTAATGATAACGCAAAATGGATGATCAAGGGCCGTTCACGGGGCCTGTACTTACACCGCCCGGCCGCTCTGAGCTACGGAAATAATAACCGGGAGGGATGACTGCCACGTTCGGGTAGAATTGTCCCCAGTAGAGGGCACATCGTAGCTGCGCTCGTGTAACGAGACGAACGGGCTTTGGTAAGAGGGACGCGGCGGCATGCATCAATACACGGCGTGTTTATGAAACAAACAAGCGGGTCATGCACGGGGAGATTTTTCAAAGGTTTGATTCATAAAGTGAGAAGATATGGCGAAAAGACTGTTTGTAAACAACTGCTAGGGATAATAGGGCGCACAAGTTCAAACCAGAACACACGCGGACACTGTGTACAACAGTGCAACACCTCGAACAGGACTGTCGGCGGTGAACGTGCGACAAGCTGACAGCACTGACGGAACGCACCCAGCTTTCAAGTGAAGGTCCACTTTCATGTCCCCATAGCGACTTCCCCCAGAGAGAAACTTAGAGCCGAGGGAACTGTTAAGTACCAAGAGTTCAGTCTTTATTTCGATAACAATTCCCTTGGCGTGGCACACACCACATAATTACTCAAAATAGCTTCTTACAAATTTATATTTCGCCACAAAATGATTTATGAGCGATTATCACGTAAGTAATAAAACTTCTGATGTAACAGCGTTTCAATATGTACTCTTTATTTGAAGTTGTATCTTAAAATACAAATACATATGTGAGAAATTAAATCATATAATCAATAACAGCTTTTATTTAATACAGTTGTTAAACAATGTCTTTTCCACAGGTTGTACACAATATCACTTGTGGTTATAGGTAATCAGCGCCGAAATTATGTATTATGATATCTTAATTACTGCATAACCAAGTAAAGTTCAAATGTAATGAAACAATTCTTCACACTAAAGATATTTATCTTAACATCACATATTTTATATTTTGAGGCAATTGGGATTACCTTGATTGGTAAGTTGTTCGTTAAAATATCTTCTTAAAATTAAAGCCACAAACAATTACAATATTAATTTTTAAGTAATTGTCTTATTTATCTGACAATTAAGTATTACTTATATTTCAATTCATAATTTTGTAATTAAGATTAACTTTCGAAATAAAAATAAATGTGAATCATTTTTGTTACACTTTTATTTCTTTTCACAAAACTGATAATTTAATTGATATAGTTTAAATTTGTTTCCGATTAAATAAAATTGTAATTTAGAGTGTCTTAAAGTGTATTATTGTTTCTATAAATATTATATTTGCATTTATATTTATGTTGTTACGTACCTCAAAACTTGAAACCTTTCACATGTTGGCGAATTAATAACTCATATAAGAGCAAAACCGTACAACCAATTTCAACCCCAGTAATTTCATAACAGTTGGCAAAGGCCAACATTTTCAAACTAGTTACTTAATAATTACCATAACGCTATACTTATAGCACAATCAAACACAGAAGGCGGTTGTTGCAATTTCCAAGAACCCTTCAGCCGATAATGCATTATTACTTAACGTTGAAGTAGAGAAATATTAACTGGAAAATGCACGTACCACACAAAAGTGGGATCGTTATGATTACTAAAGCAATTTATTTCACAAATAATGAATAGTGAATTTTCGCGTAGACTTCAATACTATAAGCACCCAACAACAGTTTGTCTATTGCCATTGGGGGTTATCTGATTGAGAAGACGTTTTCATATTTGACTACAGGCCAGA
Organism: Clitarchus hookeri; assembly: GCA_002778355.1. Taxonomy (NCBI): domain Eukaryota; kingdom Metazoa; phylum Arthropoda; class Insecta; order Phasmatodea; family Phasmatidae; genus Clitarchus; species Clitarchus hookeri. The sequence goes on along the minus strand of NQII01005452.1, from coordinate 138,842 downwards.
ATTCGGCAACATCGGCATGGCTCCTGCGTGATTCGTGGGCAGCCAGTTAATACGTGTCAAAAAGTAATTCAGCCAGTCAAGATAGGTAAACGACCCTACAGTGTTTTGAAGTATAACTTGTCTTGAAATCTTTTCGCGAAGTTTCACCACCCCTAATTATGATGAATAACGTGCACTCGAATCTTTTGTGCACTCGAATCTTTTGTGCACTCGAATCTTTTGTGCACTCACGCCGCAATACCACAGTCGCATCGATATTATCTTTAATCGAGATTGTCGTGACAAGCCTGAAGATTTAACCAATCATGTATCAAGCTAACCACTCCACGAATCAAGTTCTTAGTTAGCTTGGTTAGTTACACTTGCCTTGGCAAGTTGCAAGAATATTTCAAGCCATTTGCAAGTTTGTCATTAGCAAGTATGGGCCGGTCATTCCTCCAATGATTCAATCACACGCGACATGATAGATGTGCTCTTGCAAGGCAAATTTAAGCCGAATGGCAAGCTTTTTGCAAGCTATCATGCTACATAGGTGACTATGAAAGTATTCTGCTTATATTAAAAAGTTTCTATACATTTTTGAGTTACTGCTGTTTTTGCTGTGTGTGATTGACGCGTCTGTGTACTTATTGACTGGATGTATATTCCTTTTTGTACGTTCAAAGGCCACGTGTATTGCTGTTTCGATCATTGGCTAGAGCTGCTTCCAAATATAACGTCGTCTCGTGGAGCGCTGTAAATAAGCTTGTTTTCCAGACTCTATCATTCCAGTGGCTAGCCTTGTTACTTGCTTCGGGAACTTCCTGCCAGTTCGAAAACTTGAACTTTGTTACCNTCTATCATTCCAGTGGCTAGCCTTGTTACTTGCTTCGGGAACTTCCTGCCAGTTCGAAAACTTGAACTTTGTTACCACTTAGCCATTTTCCTTGAACGTTCTGTACAGTATTTCTTTGTAACTACACGTAGTAGAAAAGTATATATAAAGTTATTATTTCGGATTAGGGCTGAAGTTCTGCTACCCGATTTTAGTAAATGTCATGTTTACGCATCAATTTCATTGGCGAGCAGTATTGCCAACTGAATGTCGTTCTGCACAGTGAGAAACTTGCAGTAGCTTCGAACCACGGCGAGGGCGTACCACTGCAAGCCTGGAACATTATTAGAGAACACCTGATTAGTTTTCAAAATTTAACAGTCGTAGGTTGTTAACTGAGCACTTTTGAAATCAACTATTGCAAAATGTCTCTGCCCCTACCTGCATATATTTTAACGGATATACAATGTCATTAGGCAAGTGGCACCTAGCAATTATTATAAACTTGATATAATATAAGATTTGTTTAGCAAATAGAAACCCGTGCCAGTAGCGTTCAATTTCTATAATATTGTTACGTACTATTGCCGTCATCGCTTCCCTTTCCCCTTCCTGCTCGCGAGAGCAGAGAAATGTTTGGAGGTCAGGCAGGCGGTAATCCAAGAAGCGCGTTTCTTCTTACAAAGGCGCCCCACCACGCATACCTCCGCGTACCACCGCGATAAGTCTTTTGCGGCTCGCGCGCTCCTTACCTTCAGCTGATTGAGTTTCTGCGGGTATATGAAAGAATGTTCTGGTTCAACGTCCTAGCTCCTCTCAGTGGGGCTCGGGGTGCGGGGACCCTCTCAGGTCGGGTAAAGCGAGACTAATTAAGCTTCGACGGGCCTCCTAGCCAACAGTTTTTGAGAGTTTTTGAGAAATGGGAGTTTATAGGGCTGTGCGAACTTGAGGTGGCCGCCTGGTTAAAGGAATTTTGCTCGTCTGAGGCCTAAAAGCGTGGGAGCGCTAGGGACGACCGAGACATGCGCATCGACTCTCTCATCGCCTCTACGCGCAAAGCACTGAACTGGCGTGCAGTCTTGCCGTCGATAACGCGCCTCTATGAGACTTTCAGCATAGACCCTGCCATTTAATGACGTAATAACAAAAATAAATGTTTTATGCACGTCCCTATTCTTTTTTTNCTTTCAGCATAGACCCTGCCATTTAATGACGTAATAACAAAAATAAATGTTTTATGCACGTCCCTATTCTTTTTTTTAATGTTTTGCACCGGAATGTTCATACCTAGAAATGACGGTGGAAAAACCCGTTTGAGATACTTTCACANTTTTTTTTAATGTTTTGCACCGGAATGTTCATACCTAGAAATGACGGTGGAAAAACCCGTTTGAGATACTTTCACAATCACAAAAAACATGCTTTAGAGAGAAATGAAGGAACTGAAAAACGTATACAGACGCGTAAAGTTTCCTAAATGCTTTTCTTATACAGACCTCGTTGGACGGTTTTTTTTAATAAATCACTTTCTGCTGGAGCCGTGGACACCGTTCGACGGCCTACCCAGGTGTCCGAAGACCAGCGAACGACGAGCCAGCAGGGTGCCAGGTGGCGGGAGGAGTGACCAATGGGAGTGACGTCTGCAGACAGCGAACGTCGGTGCAGGGGAGAGTGACACTAGCAGGCGGGTGCATTGACCTCCATTCCTCGCTAACACCCCTCCGGCGTCTTCTAACAATACATTCGGCTGCTTTACAAAAAGCCTTTGACGAGAATACGACACTGGATTAGGAGAAATAGCAATAACAGAATTAGAAGTAGCAACAATTTCATTAAATGCAAGTCTTCCAACATAAAATGGATCTGGAATTCTAGAAGTTTGTTTCTACAGACATCCTCACAACAGCACTGTGTATGGTGTTAATTATTTGAGTCAGATTGATTCAAGAGACATTTTATGTTGGAAGTCTTTTGCAATTAATGAAATTGCTGCTACTTCTAATTCTGTTATTGCTATTTCTCCTAATCCAGTGTTGTATTCTCGTCGTAGGCTTAAGTTTGAGCTAGGGTATGCAATTTGGATGCTAGCGTTAATATCAGACTGTGGGCAGTTGTGGGGTGGTTCATTTTGCAAAGTCGATTTCATAAGAGCTTCGGCGGCCGCGAACCAGCCGTGATCGTGAACCAGCTTGTAAACGGGAGACCGGGAGTGGACGGACATCAGAGAGCCGGCGACACTCACAGGCGCAGATAGCGAAGACGACGAACTCGGCGAGGGACAGCAGTCTGTGGCTGACGGCAAGATTGATGACGGTCAGGAAGAGGGTGACGAGTGCGAAGCCGTAGCATATCCACGCATACACCTTCCACGCAGTCAGGAACTCCTTCTTGCCCTGCAACGAGGAAGAGGTTTTGCTTAACCAAACAGAGATTGCTTTGCGTAACCAAACTAATGTTATGTATAAGGACAATTAAAAACTTTACTTTCTGAAACAAATTATATTGTTCATATTATTTGGTTGCCCCAAGCAAAGATCTGGTTGGCTCTACATACATTGTACAGTTTCGGTTATTAAAAAAAAAAAATGTATAGGAAGCCTGACCGACATTCTTACCTAGATAGTTTGCGCCTGATCAACCTCAGCCAAAGTCACCACTTATGAAATACGAATGTTATTAAATACTTCTATTTCGAATACTGAACAACGTGCGCGAATAAATATATCAATTTTTACAACTACTTGTTTGATTAGGATTTCTAAACAGACATTAAGAATACAATTATTAAGAAGCAATAAACGCACAAACAAACACTGTAGCTATCCTGATTGTCACAAAATATACAAACAAACCCTCGAGCTGTATTTTTGAACGAAGGTTATCAAATTAGTGGCCAAACAAATGTATAAAGCTGAATAAAGTAAATATTCTGTAGACTGTTTGATTTATTATGGCCCAAAACAGAGGTTTTGTTAAACAAAGTTTGTATTTTATTAAATGAACAAATTTCATAATTTTATAATTTCAAGTTCTGTTACTCAACAGAGTATTTTGTCAGGGCAACCGGATATATTTTTGGCCGTATACAAAAATATACTTTGTTTTCTGTAAGAAACCTTTGTGCCAGTAGGCACAGCCGCACACACAGGTTTATAGTATATTCGTAATACGTTCAGGCGCTATCGAGTTGGCATAGGGGGTCTCATTGCCAGCATTTATGTGTATTGTAATTTTAAAAAAATGTAAAAAAATTTGTATATTTTTTTTTAGGACAGAAATGAAAGTCGATATTCTTGCCAAATCACAAATTTGGTTATTTAACCTTAAATGTGGTGGTTTTAACGTGTCAAAGTCAGAAACACACGCCGTAAGCAGCCCACTGTCTGCGATATTTGTATGCGTGGCTGCAAAAACATTAGACGTAATTTTTTTGACCAAACCGGTTTATAGTGGAAAAATGTTTTGCGTAACTCGCTGGATCACATTGTATTCTAAGTCAGTTCTCAAATGAAGCCTTAAATAGAATTTATATCGTTATTTGGGCACGACGCAAGTGTTTTATTTGTGGAAAAACGGGGTAGTCGCCATTTGGGCTAAAAAATACTTGGCCTAAAATTAGTCCAAATGTTTTTAGGCTAAGTGAATTTAGGCCATATATTTTTTGGCCAAGTTACTTTAGGCCAAATCACTTTAGGCTAAATAATTTTAGACCATGTGACTTTATGCTAAATAATTTCCGGTCAGGTGACTTTTGGTTAAATAATTTTAGTCCCCTGACTTTAGGCTAAATAATTGTAGGCCAAGTGACTGTAGGCCAAATTATTTTAGGCCACGTGTCTTGGTTAAATAATTTTAGGCTATATGTGTGTATGTCATTTAACTTTAGGCGAAGTGACTTTATGCGAAATTGATTTAGGCCACGTGATTTGAGGCGAAGTGACGGTTGTGAAACTGTTACGGCCAAATGAAGCGCACCTGAAACAACGTTGCATGATATACCTTTGGATGAAGATGAACGCTCATGATCCCGCCACAATCTCAGGAAGGGAATCACTAACAGTTCTTAGGCCTTGGAGATCAGATGGTGTTTCTACTGCCACTCCGACTGATCTACCGCGTTTGTATTCAGCACCGCTGCCTATTTCTAAGGAGATGAAGAAATACCTGTGGGACATGGCCCACTACTTAACGAAACCAGAACATCAAGAATTTTATGAAAATATCCCTATTGTATAGATACATTTATTTCAGTTCATTTCAATGTTCTTTTAATTTAAAACAATTTCATTAAAGTAAAATCTTATTCGTTTGATTTCAAGTTTCTATTTTTCATGTAACTTTCAACTGCATATCGCTCTAATTTGTCAATAAAAAATGGCTTACAAAATCTGAGATGAAAAGATTTAATGTATATTTCTGTTGAAAAATGTCGTTTGATACCACGGGAAAACGCTGCATTTTACGTTTTCATACAACCCAGGGCAGATGTCCTGTGTTTGCAATGAACCCACTCTCATGTGAAGTTGGCGTTTCCTCATGTGCAATTTTTTTTCAAGCTACTTATACATTCATTATTCTGTAAAATAGCGTTTTAAACTATAGCGACAGTGATGCATTTTTTATGAACATATTGCTCTGTTAAAAATCCATAGCTACCACTTAAAATTCTGAGAAAACAGAACACTCGCGACGCTTGTTTGTGTTGTCTTTCATCGTCGCCGCAATTCTTTGTTATGGCTATACGTGACCTTGGGGCGTTTGAAGTTTTTGCTAGGCCTTCCCCTTAAGGCACGCGCAGGATAGAGCTAGCTGCCGCTGTTGCTCCACCGTACGTAAAGAAAGGCGCTGTAAATATATTTTTTATATAACTAATTTAAATAATTTGTGTTATTTACAAAATTACGAGGAAGGTAAGCAGTCACATTAAGTTTTTCCAGCGTTGCACCATCCATGTTTTCACTGCTTATTCTAATTCGCTTAATTGCCTCTTCTTTTCAGCAGTTCTCGTTATGTTTGATTATCCATACCTACTCCGCATCGAGAGATAGCCATCCGCATCCACAAAATGACACAATATCTGCTTCAAGGGTATTTATTCCATTTGTGGATTACATTAAAATCATCTCGAATAGAGCCTGCTTTATAAGATATCAAACTTGGTTTAAGTAGTAGACTTCCCATGTATTTCAAGGCAACTGCAGACCCACAGGAACGTACACGGTACCTCGGTCCTATTTCTGTGGCGTTACCGAATAATGAGCAATCCCGTGCAAGGCCTAATGTTACACTTTTTGTCCCAACAACAATTTTAACAAAGCGATCCGAGTATAAGAAATCTGTTTTTAATGAAGCTGTGCATGGTTTGATAATGTATCGACATTTGACCTAGCTTTTACACTGCCAACTAGCAGGCAACGTTTCAAAAAATCTTTTCTCGTTTCTGCACTGATTTTTGTTCGTGTCACGTGCGTCCGATTGTAGTTTTGCCACGGAATTCGGTGAACTAAATTCTCTTGCAGCTTTTGCTTATAAATTATACACAGCATTGAACATAAATGCATAGCTATTAGGTATGGAACTAAATGTGTGGGTAGAGCAGCGAATGTCTGTTGTGGAGAGCGTAGACTTACCAAGTAGACCCCGTAGATGAGTGGTACGGACACCAGTAACTGAACCAGACCCACAGTCCCGCCAACTGCGAAGGCAATGATATACACTTGATCTGTGAAAACAGAACATGAGAGCTCTTTTGGTTAAGTTGTTCCCCTATTATTTTAGAGTATTAAATTCTACTTTAAATATAGGTAACATATAAAATAGCATAAACTATTTTAAGAAGGAAAATTTGACAGCTACGAAATAGTTTATAGAAATAAGACGTAACAATAATTTTGTGAAGAACATTTTTTTCTTCTGCTTATTGCTCTTTTATAGTAATAGAAAAAATTATTTTATAATCTACACTTTTTCCTTAGTTTCTGTTATTGTACGATCACAGAATTTAGGACCATAGCTACGGAGTTATTTTTAAATAACGACATATAATTTAGATGATAGAATTTGACAATAGAATTAGCAAGACTAATTGGTAGATGCTATTAAATAATTGTTCTGCATTTTCTTATGGAAATGCGCATTAGAATAATATCCTTTGTACAAAATATGTCCTCCTTATTTCTGCCGCAGTTGTATAGATTTCATATCTTCGATACTTTCTTTTTGGGAATATCAGTTACTCAGTAACAGCGGAAGAGAACGGGTAATTTTATCTGAAAATTTTTAAGCCATGTCATCTATTGTGCACATTCGAACTCAAATTTATACATTTTTTTCATTATATGATAACATTACTTGAAATGAGATTCAAAAAACCCTAGTTAATACATCGGTCTTTCGTGATCATTCAATAGGTTGTTATTTAAAAATAGTCGAAAAACAGTATTTCACAAAGATAATTTACTTTTAACTGATTACAGGCAGGTAAGAAGTATAGGGCAGTAGGTGATGTTAGCAGTGATAGCATCATTAATTGAATCTTATAAGTAAAAATTAGTTTTATTTTCTTGCTTATTTTATTATTAAGATACCACAATGTTATAATCAAACAAGATGGCCAAAATTATGACACTGCCTGACGCCTGTTTCGTCTATTATGTAAATTGCCTTTATACCGGAGCCACCATAACGTATTAAAGGTTTTATCTATAGCAATCTTCCATCACTACGTAGCAAGTTGCGTTGTTAGATAACTTCCGGGAAGAAAACTGAAGCATTTTGCGATTCGTTTAGTCGTGAAGATTGCATTAATTTTGAATATGTACTCGATGAAATGGAGTTGGTTATCTTCCCGTTTGCCGTTAAAATCTTTACGGAATTGTGTCGCATTTGAGGAACAAAACAACTTTCGGTTTATCGAAACAGTTTTTTCTTGTTTTGAAGTGCTCAAACATTAGTGTACCATAACGTAATAGGTACTTCTAATGACCTCGTTGATACAAAGAAAAACTCCAATCTTTATGAAATAACCACCAAATAAAAATGAGACTGATATGTTGACACACGAAAATACTGAATTTTTCCAGGTTTAAAGCGTAGTTATAATAAGTCTTTGAGCCTAATTGAGGTTACTATTACAGCTACACAGTATATAGCGAACTTAAGAGTATACGTAAGGTGGCCATTTCTGTATACATTATAAACACTTGATATATCGTCTTCACACTCACATTCTGGTGGCGATCCTTTACTGAGACCATTCTTGAATTCTTCCATGAGAGCGAAGCATGTCACTGTGCCCACAAATCCTGTAATCTATAAGGAACATAAGAATCTCATTAATGCATACAAAGACCTAAACCAGAAAATCACTCAACAAAATAAATAGTACTTTTATGAATCTATACTACTGCATAACAAATATTTAGCTTCAAAATCTTTAAATGAATACATTTTAGATAACAGGTGTTGTCTTAATTGCCGATCTGACAAGTGTAATGTCTGCAAACCAAATTTTTAACAAACGTGGGAATAAAAAGACTTGGATATATACACCATCCCTTATAATATTTGACAGGCGACTGCAGTATAACAGTGTGACAGGCAGTGGCTGAGGCGTGCGAGAGAATAGCATCATACTTGAAGATTTTCAAAATTAGTGTAGACATGAAAATAAATAAATGTCTGACTTACTTGTATTTGAAAGACAGGCTTTAAAATCACTAGACTATATATGTGTGAACAACGTGACGCGTATTATTTCAAAGCGACGTGACTTTCCTGAACTGATATCAACTTAATTTGGTGCTTTGGAGGGCAATCTGTACATAAAGCTGCCTAATTATAAAAAAAAATATTTTACGAAAATCACAATATTTATACAGTAAAAAGAGTTGTACGTTTTACAAATAATTCCTTGGACACTAGTTACCAGAATATAATTTAGTAATACTACAAGTAAATTATTGTATTTTTACAAAACCGGGATGTATTTAACGTGCACGAAGTCGGCAAGGCTTACTTGTTAAAAATAAAGTGTCTTTATATAAAATGTTTGGAAACTCAACGCCCGAACCCCAGACATAATTTCTATGTACGAATTATAATACAAAAGTAATTGAATGTAATTAAATGTGTTCAAGGTTTTGGCGTACAACGCCTGTAGAGCAAGGACGTGCGATCACGCGTGTAGAGAACGTTGCCTAGCAAGCAGGCGCGCGACTCTGCACACAGAATCGCGGGACGAACGTCTGCGACAGCTGACAGCATTGGCAGTGAACTTGGAGAGGAGAGGCAGCGTGCGTGAGTGTGGAGTGTTGTGTCGGACAACAGTTGGCGTGACTGGGCGAAGGACACATGGGCCGACACGCATCTAGTGTGCGGCAGAGCCACTGGGCGTGGTAGACACGCTGAGCATCTGTAAAGGGAACAGCTTTACACAAGCCAACCAGTTGTTGAGGGAAACGAGTGGTTTCATGGCGAGTGTTTGGGATAAACTGAGCAGGCTCTCTAGGGGCCACTTTCCTGTGTAGAAACAACTTTGAGTTGACCACAAGAAGGTCTGGCAGGGCGAGCAGCAACGAATCTCCTCGTGGCTGCCAACGAAGTATACTCGAGTGCGTGCTCACCGCGAAGAAGTAGCCGATGGCCAGCGTGCCAGCTCGCAGGCTGCAGCCGCAGCAACACTGCTTCATCGTCGTGGCTGGCGACGAAGGCTGAGGTGTGCTGCTGGTGACTGAGGTGGGGATGGGTGCTCGCGTCGCTGAGGAAGCTCGATGGCTGGCTGGTCGTCTTCTCTCTGCCAGAAGTCAGCGTCCACTGTCCTCCGCAAGTTCGCGACTGCTTCTCCTTGCCGCGGTGCATCTCCGAGGTCAGCCGGTTATCAGGCGACCCATGACCCGGGCAACGACAGCACAGCGTGTTGGATGACGTAAAGTTAGACGTAAAGTTAGACTGCACCAAACATTGTTTTACTTGTGCGCATTGCATATGATGACATTTTCCTCTAATAGAAAAAAATATGCTTCATTTTTTTTATAATTTGTGGTGAAATAAAATTTTTTTTCTGTTTTACTGCAGCCATAATTACAAATACTATCCTAGATGTACAAATGAAAGAATGTACAACGTAAAGTAGTTTAAAATATGCAAAAATACATATATGACGTCTGATTCAGAAGTCATGGCAATTATTGTTTATCTCCCAAAAATGACCCAACACCGGACATGCACTATGTACAGTTGAAAGTGTACGACTTGTACGTTATAAAGGTGACACCTCATGGGATATGGATGCAGGAATGACTGGCAAGGAACGAAGACAAACATGGCTGCTTGAAATCACCGTTTAAGTGATATATTGTCTTACAACCAGTATACACTCATGCGAACGGGTAAGTATCGTACTAGTACGAGCGGTTTNGTTTAAGTGATATATTGTCTTACAACCAGTATACACTCATGCGAACGGGTAAGTATCGTACTAGTACGAGCGGTTTAACATCCTTAAAAGTAGTCTCCGAGGTTGTCCACGGTTCGTTGCCAGCGATGAGACAGACGTTGTCACAGTATTTCGACTAGAGGTGGCGCACATTGACGGGTCTCGTGCAGCCGATGGTATTTCCCGTCTGCCGTTCTGATGGCCATGCAGTCGTGAATAATAGTTTTGAGGCTAGTGTGCGTTATTATAAAAACAGTATACAATTTTTTTATTCGAAAAGTCTATTTTGTATCAACTATCAGTTCTCGGATGTGAAGCTTTCCCACGGTTTTTGGGACATCATCTTTTCGCAAACCGAGAATGAAGGTCCAACGGTAACACGTTTTATTCTATTTCAGAAGAAGCCGGATTAAAATCCCGGCTCGGCCATTCTGAATTTGGTTCCCCATCTTTTTCCGAAATTACGTCAGGTGAATGAAACTCACTGTGCCCGTGGCTCCACTCGCATGGAGTACGGAATTATTGTTTAGGTTTTTGTTTTAATAAGGTCCCCTTCCCACCCCTCTCCCACCCTCGACGCTTTCACCCACCGCCACCATTGCTCTCCACGTCTGCGAACGGTAAACCAATATCATCTTTCAGCCGTTCAACTATTTTTCTGTGCAAAAATTGACGTCGATCCGTTGCTCCGTTGTGACGTGGAAGGACAAACTAACAAACAAACACACTTTCGCATTTATATAATAGTTAGGCTATATATAGCAAGGGCCGATATGTTTTCCAGTTACATATCATCAATAGGTTATTTTCCATATTGATACTTCTCGATAAATCGATAAGTATCGACATATATAAGTATCGATATATTGATCATCGACGCAGCATTGTACTAAATTTTTTTCAATGAAAATGAGACTATTTTTTCGAGAAAAAATGTAGCCTATGTCAACTTTTACTGCAGTACAGAAGCGCAGCCGCCGATCTTGCATAGTACGGCCTGAGCGAAGTAGCGCAGGGGCAAGCCAATGCATTCGCGTTCGGGAGGACCGGGGTTCGAATCCCATTCCGGCCATTCTCATTTTGGCTTAACATGGCTTACCGAAATCGTTCCAGGCGGATAGACACATGCACCCAGTAAATTTGGTAATGAAGGAAGGAAAAGTTTTATATCTGGTAAAAACACTTATTAGTATTTTTCTGTTTTAGATATATATATGCTACCGCAGAGTTTTTTTTAGGTTTTTTTATGGCAAACGTTTTCCCGACTTGATTAACTATTATTATTGTTTGTAGATTTTTTCAGATATTTTCTCGCGATAAAAAGTGGCCGATTTGACCTTTCAGCCCTCCAACTATTTCTGTGCAAGAAATTACGTCGATCTGTTGCTCGGTTGCGACGTGAAAGAGGGACAAACAAACATNATATATATATATATATATATATATATATATATATATATATCTGTACCACTCACGGTTTAACTTTTCGATAGTATCTGCGATTACTCTTTCCTTGCAAAAAAAATGAGCGCATAGTTTCCGCATAATTACATGTCAAAATCACAGTGTTACTTTTTAGTAATGTACAAATAATGAAAACCGACTTACGTACAGAAAACAGATAACTCTTACCAGAAGAAGATGCCAAGAGATACTTCCAGACGTTTGTAAAATCGTACAAGGAAATGATTGTGCAATTTCAAAACATTGCTGAAAATAAGAACATTCTTGCATATTTTTTATTTGTAGCTAGCTGCCCCTGAATTTTTGTAAAATAACTTCTGATAAACATACCATAGCATGGGTTAATACAAGACCTTTGAGTTGCCCTTGTTAAGTTTGCTGCTAATAGTTTGATTTATTTTATTTGTACATGGCAAACAGTAAAATTTTTACTTTGACACGCCAATTTTCGAAAATAATGTGACCTAAAAAAATATATATCTGCTGGTAAAGTAGTCAGATGCAATGTCTACAAATTGAACAATATTTGGCCCTTATATTCACACTATGACCGAGTCCTTCCCCACTTATAATTAACAAGCAACTGACGTAACCTTGAATGATGCTGCTTTTAACGAGACTTCAAGCAATCCTGCGAAATAGTAAGATTTTGAAGGAAAACAGGCTCTTATCCCGCAAACTGCAGCTACACACGCCAGCAAAATGGAGTCTCTGACCAGTCACGTGCAGGAACTCCGTTCACCAATCAACGCCGGGTGTCGAGAGAAGAGGTTTGGGCGGCTCTTAGCAGCGAGTTCTTGAGAGTTGATGAGTGTGAAGCGAGGTGAGAATGGAGCAGCGCCGGAATGCAAGGGCGGGGGAACACGATTCCCGCATGCGAACATCCGGGAGTCAGTCTAACCATTACACCACAGCAGCCCCAGAACCCTGAAGATTACAGAGGTGAAGCAGCCGCTTAGTACCGCGAACTAGAACCGNTTGAGTGGTACTGAAGATTCCATATTGGCCATTAAAAAGCCTACCTCAATAACCGATGGAGTAGTTATCAATATATCCGTGTGTCGCTTTTGTCTGCAATAAGAAAATGTTGGTATTTTACAAAGATCCTCTACACTGCTTGTAACATCACGCCACTCAACATTTCCGGAAATCCAGCCCATTCTTAGAATTGCCGATGACAAGTATTGTGTATTTTTTAAACCAAATTTTTTAATAGTGTTGAAAACAGTTAATTGCATTAAATAAATGTGCCATGGCAGGAAGCCAAAACTGATTGTGGTTGATGTAAAATGCTAATTTTACATATTTTTATTTTTATAAGTTTTGCAAGGTTTTTCTTTAGACTGTAAAAACTGCAAAAATAAGTTGTGGCAGCTAGACTCCCAATATATCTTTGGTAGCAATGATAAAAATTTGACTGTGTAGTCACTTAAAAGTGATACAGTTTGGAGCTTTGCGAGACACTCGTTCCGTTGAGAAAAGTTTTAATTTTAATCAGCTTCTTTGGAGCCGTCACAGCACAAATTCCCCTACTGAAACGTTCCATTGCTGTAAGCTACTTCAAGTTATATTGCTGTAAGCTACTTCAAGTTATATTGCTGTAAGCTACTTCAAGTTATATTGCTGTAAGCTACTTCAAGTTATATTGCTGTAAGCTACTTCAAGTTATATTGCTGTAAGCTACTTCAAGTTATATTGCTGTAAGCTACTTCAAGTTATATTGCTGTAAGCTACTTCAAGTTATATTGATGTAAGCTACTTCAAGTGGATACTGTTATACGGTTATAGTTTTGCAATTTTAGTGAAAACTGTGATGACTGCGGATTAATTACACAATCTTTAGCGATGCATTGGGGCACTTATATGAACTCTGAAACATTTTCCTGACTAACTGACTTTTCTTGTGTAACTGCTAAGTTCAGTTCATAAACTAAATAACTTTTCGGTAGTTTACCATATATTTCCTCTTAAAATATAATACATTTTATAGCTAATTAAGAGTACGTTTTTGTTTATACAATTTCAGCAAATGGCTGGTAACATCGCCACAAAGTACATTGCATAGGAATCACACCCATTCAAAAAAATGACGTTCGTTCGTCTAAATCACATTCATCTCGAGTGTCACTAACATCTTGCTGACAATCTGCTCTGAAACTATCGATTTTTTAACTATGAATGTTTTCGAAGAATGTTTTCTCGGTTGCGGCTTGTACAAAAGAAGTACGGGTTGCAGAACAGTGATTATGTTAATGTAAGTTGTCCAACTATTTATTTTTTATGTATATATTATTAGTAATATTTCACAAAATTGAAAAAAAAATCAAATAACGTATAATTTTGTATTTAGTTAAATTATTATTTTCGAAATGGTGGCGCTCGTCTCAAACCAAGGCGAACCGGGTTCAATCCCCGGCTGGGTCACTCCCGGATTTACGCATGTGGGAATAGTGCCTTACGATGCCGTAGGTCAGCGGGTTTTCTCGGGGATCTCCCGTTTCCGCCACCCTTTCATTCCGGCGCTGCTCCATGCTCACCTCAATCACCCTCATCGGCTGTGAAGACCTCGTTGTTAAGAGCAGCCCAAATATCTTCACTCACTCACTCACTCTTCTAGATGCACGACTACACTAATAAAGGGCACCTTTGAAGACCTTGCGTCTTTCTAACCTAAAATGACAACGTGACAGCAAAGCACGGAGCATGTGCGCGCACATACGTGTGCGAGGTTGACCGGAAGTAGAACGACGCAGGAGGCGAACTGATGCGCCGCCAGCGAGGAATCGGAATAACTTCCGTGCGCATTGTGCGCGTTGTAGAGGAAACGGAACTCGGTCTGAGAGCGGCAGAGTGAAAGGTGTTTCACAGGACACCCTTCACTTCCCCGCTCTGAGCCAGTCGTGTTTGTAGGTGTCCTTGATTTCCCAGTCGGCAAAAATATTTTCATTGACCTTGAAGGACAAGGAGTGACTCTCGCGTGGCGAGCAAGTTGGACCGGTATGATACCCACCTGGACAGGTGGGTATCATACCTCACCTACCTGCAGCAATACTCTGCTACGGGCGTACAACCTGCCATCAAGTGCTTTGTAGGCCCTGCGATCATTGGAACGCCGTTGTCTTCAGCAGTTTCATGCCTCGTTTCGCGATGTTAATATACACTGTAAAAGTTCGATGTACTTCTACAAAGATATCTTTGGAAACTCGTTTCCAAAATAATATTCAGTAGAACTTAATAAAATATCGTGCGGGGAGTACACCCAGGGCGAGGCGACACCCTCCTAATGACGGGCTGTCAATCTGGGACCCGTAGGTGCCCGTCATCCCCGGAGATGACATGAAGTGAGACCCTAGGATGACGTGGCTCCTGGAATGCAAGGGTGGATGAACTTGGAGTATCCCGAGAAAACCCGCTGGTAAGCGGCATCGTCCTGCACGATTCCCACGTGCGAAAATCTGGAAGTGAACCCGCCGGGGATTGAACTCGGATCACCGCTGTGGCAGTGAGTGCCCTAGCCATTACGCCACCGCTGCCCCTTTTGTAGAACTACAAGTGAACTAGAGAACGTTTTACGAAATGTTAAAGTAGAATGTGTAGAACTAATTTTGCACGATAAGGCTCCCGCCTATCTGTAGGTTTTTTCCGCGTTGGATTCGGAGAAGCGCAGGAGCGATAAGGGCGACACAGCCACGCGAATCAAGTGCGCCATCGCCGCTAAGCTACCTATGGGACTTTCAGCTGTGAACCTATTATTCTGTTGGTGTAAAGTCTTCAGGAAGGTTCAACGCATGGCCCTTGAGTAGTTTTGTATGTATGTGATGCCTATATTTTGAGATACAGCGCTTTGAAAAAGCCGTTCTTAGCCTTTTTGGTATGCTATGGAATGGTATTTCTAATGAACGTGGATATTTGAAATTATTCATCAGCCCTCGTCTGAAGTGTGTGTTCTTGTCGTAGGTCAGCACATTGTACGCACGTTTAATAGTTTCGTTTAAAAACGTGTATTTGAAACACACTGCAAGGCAGTTCAAGAACCATGTAGTCGGGTGCCTTAACTTGGAAATATTTCAGACTTCAAATCTAGTATAAACGTGGAACTCCATAAAACATTCTGAATGTTTCATAAAAACAGCGTGTTCTGAAGATACAGCATTTCAGTTGTAAACTTACAATAAAATCTTTGGCAAATAATTTATAAATAATTTGTTTGTAAAACGTAGAGGTTTCATTATTGTGTAGGGTTGCAGATTTATTCCAGCCGTGTTATTAGTCGCGAAGTTGCAATGTCGGAACGGATCATCCTGCAAACGTGACATCGCCGTCTTCGTCCTGGCGCCCGAGTGTCGGTCTGGAGTACGTCAACAAAGTAAGTGACATCCTCGTCTGAGCAGCCAGAAGGCTGCTGCAAGGTTGTGTGCATTCATAGAGCCTTGATCACACCCGGAACAACGCAGGAAGTTATCACGACACATCTCAGTTGCAAGGCTACCACGATGTGCTTCCAACTACCTCGGTGCTCAAGCCAAGAGAGGCATAGTTCTGCGTTCATTATCAAACGGCTTGCGATGCAAGTTGGCAGGTTATTAGGTCATCTCTACTCCCGCGGCCGGCATGGTTAGAGGGAGGGCAGGGGGGATTTATCGTGTTTTTCCTGCTTCCTGGAACTCGGCGTATGTCGGCGAGCACAAGGCGATTAAAAGTTTCTTGAAAACAGACATTAATTGCGTCTTTGTACACGATTCTGTTCAACATACACAATTTGTAATACAATTATCACTAACAAATTATTTACCTCCAACTTGAACAATTACAAAATAAAACTTTTATTTTTTCCGATCTCAAACAAGTTACGAAAATGAAATCAATGCATCTAGAAAATTTTGGTTAATTTTTTTAAAGGCATGGTTATTGTAACTTAATTAAAAAAACTGAAGAGGATTGTGTTGAAAAAAAAATTGAATATATTTCATATAAATAAACTGTACTGTAGATTATTTTTCCTTGTGGAATGCTAACTTCCTAAATACTTCGCATTCTCCGATTGTGTATGTGTGTGTTTATGTTGGCAACTTAGGTTTTGATTTAACTTCAAATGTTTAAGAGAGCAACCCTAAGTCAGTAATAGGCAATGTCGTTCAATATTTTCTGACAAACACCCGCACGTTACATATTTCTTAAATAAAATTGCCCGGAGTAGGTCGGAAAGTATGGCAAAGAGTAGTGAAGAAATTATCTACTATATAAAAAAATCACGGGTAGCCCTGTTGCTGAAGAGTAATGGTGTTAATAAAGAGGCGAAATAGTTTTTTTCTGCGAAGAGTCATTATAAAAATATAATAATATATATTACAACAAACGATGCGCCATAAAGTAATCCAGAATGAAATGGTTAAGTAAAAATACATGCATTCCAATTTAATCAAACAGTTTTCTAAAATTGACGAAATGCCAAGATTACTTATTATATTCTTCTACAAATTGCACGCCTTGTTTTGTAGCTCGGATGATTTTGTCATGTCAGATAAGATACACGAGCAGTTTTCCGTATTCAGTCATCTGAAAATATAGGCTACTTTTCAGTACAGATCATTCGCAATTTCAAACACTGATCTTAATAAGATACAAGAAAAATAGGTAGGGAAAACCCATGCTTTCACCACCGCATCATTCATCTAATACTACGATTTGATTATGAGGCAACGATAGGTTTATGACTGAGCCCCCAGCGCGGTAAACCTGTTCACTTACCTTAATTATTTTGTAATAATTGTACCAAATATTTGTCAGCTTGTACGCACTATATGCGATGACATGTTCCGCGAATAAAATAATAACACTTTATATTTTTAAAGTAATTTGATGTGCAATCCAATTTGGATGCAGCCATGATAAATACTAACGAAGTTGTACAAATGAAAAAAATTACAACTCAAACTAACGCCGAGGCTACGCGCGACACAAATGTAATCCCCTAATAACAGTTCATGATTTTTTTTAAATGTTAAAAATATGCAAGATTTTTTAAATTTAACAATATATTCAAATACATAGTCTGTTATTTGGTGATTACATATTTGACACGTGGTAGCAATACATAATTAGTTTACTTTGTAAATTTATTCATTGCACCGCTTAGTTATTATTAGAGAAGAATTCGCGGATTCATTTTGAGACAATCTAGAATTCAAAACACGTCTGTTTATATAACTTCAGCCACTGGTCTACACGGTGTTTGACACCTCCTGGAGAACGCTGGTCCAATCATCGCCTTCCACTGTGACAGCAGACAACCAATGCGCAGTCGATATCGGCATATTTGTACATAATACTGTAGAGTCTAGCCTGCAGGTCATTGAACTCACGAATTTCTCAGGTCTCTAGTTATTATTTATTATTATGGCTGCAGCAAAACAGGAAAATTTTGGATTTGACGTAAAGTTATTTTTAAAAAAAAAAAAGGGTTAATATTTTTTATTCGAGGAAAATGTCATCAAATGTGATGCGTACAAGTTAAACTATTTTTGGTACAAATATAAAATTATTAATTTTTTGGTATCGGACACTTTTAAAGAAGCTGTCTGGTGCAGGACCGGCAAAGCAAAATAGTGAGGTTTAGCAAGTTAGATTATTTTACGAATGTCTCACCTACCTTTCACATTATCGTTCTCAACAAAAATACTTTGTGTCCTAAAGAGAAAAAAATCATGCTACAGGGGAGAATTAAGAGTAAATTAATAAGATATTGTGTTTTGGTTTGTCTGCTGGGTCTATAAGTCTTAATTTACCCGCAATTTTCTAGGTGTTTATAAAATATTACAAAAATATTTTTATAGCAATGTGACCCGGGCGAAGATACGCGCACTTATGTTGAAAAATCTAAACTTAGTGTAGCCTATGGATCTATGTAAGCGCTATCGTTATTCTGTTGTAGAATTCCGTAATTAAATATAGTAATTTATCAAATATTTAAATGTATTCTGAATAAATGAGAATTATGTATGAATTGTGTCATTATACATTCAGGCTGTATATATAATTAGCGGATACAATAGAGCCTTTCTTATTGCAGTCACTGCTTATAACAATTTTTTCTAATAACGTTTCATTTCATAAAATGTAAAAACTTATGTGTATGATAAGGTACGAAAGTGGTTAAATTTTCCTTATGTATTTATTATTAAAATTAAATGAACCGGTCGGTATTATCAAAATAAACTGAAATTTGTGCCGATTACGAAATACGACAAAAAGTTGAACTAATTCAAACTAAAAATACGCAGTGAAAACCTCTAGGAAAAAAAATTATTTAGGGTTACTTAAATACTTTACAAAATGCTAATAACAACATAAAAATAGAACAACAATTCATGCGCCCTTAACAACCCGCTTAATAAATGTGTGCCAACTTGTAAAGTATGAACATGACATGTGTACTTGTAGAGGGTCGACACAGAAGTTGTCAGCGACATACACGTATTTCGGAACAATTATATATGCAATCACACCTTTCGACGCGTGTACAGAGTCGAAGCGGAAAATCATGTACGAATTTAATACATTTTGTTGACAAGCGAAACAAATGAACACACGAGAAATCTCATACATTTCTTAGCAAGATGTCTTGATTTAACCCAATACCAGTCGCTAAGAGGAGTTGCATTATTATTACATATGTGCACATAATATGTATATGCCGGACACCAGTCAAACTATGACAGGAGCCTATATTGAATTTTGCTGCGGACTTATCATCAATAAAATGATAGGGTCGCCGCTGAAAGTGCCATTAGTGCACGCAGCACTACGAGAACACCGCACATCAGTTCGGAGCCCTGCGCGTAGAGGCGATGGCGCGCTTGTAGCGCGTGCCATTGTAACCCTTATAGCTCCCGCGCTTCTCGGACAAACAAGGAGAAACACTAGGCAGGCAGGCGGGCCCTTCTCTACATGACTTCGGCTTAGCGATGTCAACTAAGAAGCCGTCAACACGCTACGACTGTCGTAACCACTTGTTCACCAGACTTCGAGTTCAGAATAATGGTGGGTCTCTTCTATCTAGGACAGAATCTGCGCGGCTTAATTACGTAGGTGAAATCATTTTAATTGGAAAGCTCCCCAACCATAACAGTACACTCTATAAAATGATGGCTGAGGCGCAATTATAACTTCCTCTCATTGTTTTAATCTTTGCGCTACCAGTTAACCCATAGCAAGCTCGTTTCTACCAAATGGTTTCAAATTAAGCCTAATTATACCAACTAATGTTAATAAAATAAGTATTTATTCAAACCATAACGGCTTGGCATAAGGGACTACTTTTCAGAATTTTTGAAGTTTGTACTCGATGGTTTCAATAATCTATATTTTATTACGTGGTGGCCTAAAAATTATTAAATATTGGGGGAAGCTTTGATAACGGTTGTAGATGTGAAACGAGTAACCGGATAAAAATAAGTTTCATTTATAAATTAACTGATAAGTAGAAACCTGAAGAATTCGCGGATTCATATTGAGTCATGCTAGAATTCAAAACACGTGTGGTTAGATAACTTTAGACATTGGTTCACACGTTGTTTGACACCTCCTCGAGAACGCTGGCCCAATCGTCGCCTTCCACTGTGACAGCAGACAACCAATGCCCAGTTGATATCGGCATATCTGTACACAAGCCTGTAGAGTCTAGCCTGCAGGTCATTAAACTCGCCAATTTCTCAGATCTCTACTGATAAGATAAGATGTTTCGCATGCCCTAACAAGATTGGTTTCTTAAATTTTAACCTAGAAATTAAGTTGTGAGGAATATTCGTGGGGATCTAATGCCCTTAAGAGTTCACGTGACATTAGTTACACAGGTCTATGCATATCGTATTCTACTAGTTTATGCAAACAAATACAGAAAAACCGAGGAAGCATATCTTACATTACTGCTCTTACAAAGTTTGTGAGCCAATACTTGACCAGGGTGATGCATTCAGCCAAGACATATCTGGCTCCGCTGTTCTGCTACGACATATTTCTCGTCAGTATCCCCGGCGCAGTGAACTGCAAACAAGTGTTGTTAGCCCCGCCAAGCCT